>RXPK01000164.1:1401592-1470938 GCA_004143645.1 Protaetia brevitarsis | reverse complement strand
GAGGAACATCTACGTTATGATAACAGTCACCGCCCAGGAAGTATGATGTACTTGTACAGGGAAAATCTTATGCGATCATTCAGGCAATCGCTGAAAATGATAAACAGTTTTTATTAATAAATTATTTACTAAGAAATACAATTTTATAATCTCTATTGAGCATTGACGGTGTGTGTCCCAAGAGAAAGAAAATAAATACAATAATAATAAATGCATCCCAAAATGATCATACAGACCTTCTTTAGTCTTAAAGGCGAGCAATGAAATAACATAAAGAATAGAGATAACGTGTTGTTTCGTTGCTTAGAAATATTCCTACCGAATTAGTAATTGATATTTAAAAAAAAAGATGGCAACCATAAGATAATTTTATATTACCATTATACTTTGTACAAAGTTCAGTTAAATAGGGGACAAAAGCACAGATTACTTAGCACTAGTAAAAAAGAGATCCTAAACACTGATACTAACAAGAAGTAATCTAAGTTACTTACGGTCTGCTTCATACCGGTAACTTATGAAGTTAGTTATGATAATTGAACTAAAGTAGTTAAGCCGAAGCATATATGTAGTTGCAGTAAGCAAAGTGTTACGGCGTTCGTTCGCTCTCAAGCTTAAGGTCTTCTTGGATCGAAATAATTTGGTTCGACACACAAATTTTTGGATGACACTGTATATTTGACAAAACAAATAAAATTCAAGATAATAAAAATACAATGAATTACAGTAAAACTTAAGTCTTAACATAGGTTACAATGATAATATATGATGTTCGGTCTTAAACCTGTATAATTAAATAATAATTAAACTATTAATTATGGTATATTCCGAAATATAGATGTATTCTTAATGTCTAGGTTAATAATGTTGGCCGAGAAGGTTTGTGGTCATGTGATGGATTTTGAAAAATTATAAAATAAAATAATGAAATCTTAATTTGGTGCAAGAAAAGAAAATAATAAAACTAAAATATATGACTTAACTGGTAAATTTCTATGGGTGTCGGTGTATTGCGCCCAGGATGGTGGTTTGAACGCGTTACGCTGATGTCAAGGCGTAGTCCCCTTTCGAATTCAACGATCTGGATTTGGTCTCCCAGACTAAGTATTCGTTCACCCTCTGGGTTTCACTCAACGCCAAAATAAAACTAGTAGTTGTAGTAGATAGTAGATAATAGTAAAGTAGTTATAGTAGTAGTAGTAGTAGGTCCTAAGATAGGATCGGATTACTAAACTGATAAAATTAACAAGAGAGGAAGTCCGCTTACCAGTGACCTAAGATGACGCCATTAACAAAATGAAATGCCGGCTTGACGCTGCTGTTTCAAAACCCTTTTCAAGAATATCGATGCAAAGGACACAAATTCCTGGCAGTCAGGTAACACGAACAAAATGCACTCGATATTGGAAGTTTCTCGCGCGACAAATCCACAATGTGGTTAATTGAAATTTGCACGGAGCAACTTGAACAGCGCGTCTAACATGGTGTGCGAGCCTGTGCGTCTCTCTGCCTTAAAAATGCGGAATAATTTACACAAAAGAAAAGGTTTTAATGAATGAAACTTCAACTAATAATTGAAGAACGAAAAGCAAATTTAACTGACAATGAATTACTAATTAATTTGGAAATAAAGAACGAAAATGAGACATTAAATTTTGCTATCACGGTAAGATGCGTTGTGAACGAGCAAGGATTTCGAAACTTCACTGCTAGATGGCGTTGCAGGGTCTAATTCTTTAATTAATGAAATAAAAATCTTTAAATAAAATCTAAAAATGAAGCGATCGCAATCCAACGGCAACAAAAGATGTGCTCTTGTCAAGTACTAGGTGTATTGCTGTGAGTGAACTATTCTATAACAGCTATCACACCTTCATAATTAATACAACTATTAGATTACCTGTGATAAGAAAGAGTATCATTAATGCACGTTCACTAAATACCCGATATATAGAAGGTAATGGTTTGCTATAAATATACAGTATACTTACCTTAAATTTGTTGTTCAACTATAGGTAGTGTAGGAAACGAGGAAGTAGAAAAGAAGCAATATTATTAGTAATAGTTTTATTTTGTACAAACAGAGTGACTACCTAATACGAATGTAATGTAATGCTTAAGCTACCTAATAATAACAAAGAACAAGTAAATAACGGAATAACCTGAAGAGACGTTTCAAAACAATAAGCTTTAGAAGGATAACAGTTACTCCAACTGATTCAATGTACCTTTTAGACAACTTGCCGGTACTTTTAAATGATTAATACATTGTAGTATATTGTTCATCATTTTATGAAGGGTGCATATCAAAAGATGATCTACGTATTGCTGTGTACTGAATGTACCAAAGAAAATGCAAAAATTAAATTAAAAATGAAAAATTAAATTAGCTAGCTCAACGGATAAAAATTTAAAAGGGTGCAAAAGAAAATAAACTCGAGTTACCCTCGCAAATTAAAACTAATCACGAAAAGTAAATTGTGGGTGAAAGAAATCTGACTTTCTTGAAAACCAAAAATAGAAAAGGTTTAAATCAAAATAAAAGAACAAAATTTAGAAATGAGTTAATTCACAATCAAAATTTATTATTAAAAAAAATGAAAAAAAAAGTTAATTACAAAATTTTGCAGAAAAAAAAACCGTGGACAAAGGGTCCTGGCTTAAATCAAAAACTGCTCGAGATTCTAAATTACAATAGCACAATGTTAAATCCTATATCAAAGCAAAAACCAAATTTGTTCAAGAAGATAGTCCTTTTTATATCAAATCAATCCACGTGGTTTCAAAATTAAAACAAAAACTAAATTAATCGTGGACAATTAATAATAACAAGTAAATTTACAAAAGAAAAATTTAAATACAAGCACGATGGTTCTATTCACCCAACCCGAGGTGATTAATAATTAAATACAAATCAACAAAATTAAAAAACGAAAAAAAATTAACTCTTTAAACTAAAATATCTTCCCGAACAAAAATAATAAATGATCTTATATCTAAATTGTGTACACAATAATATAATAACAATTATTATTAAGCGAGTTCCTTTATGGACGAAATAAATCAATAAACGCGAATTCAAATCTCAAAATCAAATGAAATAACAAAATGGCAGCAAAGTTTTAAAAATATATGTATTCACGCTGACAGTCGACCAAAGAACTGCCCTCACAAGCTTAAACAGTCGTATACATATGAAATCCTACTCACGCGCTACGTGCAAACGCAGCCGCATCATACATCGAAGAAAATTTAACAGAAAATAGACTAGTGAAAATTATACATTTTACAGAGTGAAATTAATTTAAAACAACTGAACATTTAAATAAAATAAATCATACAAACAATTCATTAACTAAATCTTACACAAAAATAAACATTTGAATTTGCGGAAACCGGGCCGCCACTCCACAGCAGTATGTTACCTCTGTAAAATTCATTAAAGTAGTGGAGCTGAAGCACCAAGATGAAAGCAATTTGCGACGGTACGTCTTTTAATCAGCTCCTTTTGTGACCAAATGTAATGTGGTCTTTATGTAATTATGCAATGATAAAGTTGTTGGCGCGTAAAATTTATAAATAAAAATATATATTTATAAATTGAAATAAACATGAGATTCTTCTATCGGTTATACAACCGCCCTTAGGACGTGTGGTAATGAGTATTGAAAAATATGAAATACGACCCTGTATATTGACTAATAAACAATATAAATAAAAGATATTGGTTTCACTTTAACAACAGTTTTTTTTTTAAATAATTTACAACGTAATGACTCATAAAATATATTCCTTAATAATGAAAAAATGAACAAAGCAATAATAAAAGCTAAGGTAAATGCGGCCCCTTGAAACGTTATTTAGTTATTGAAATTATTTAAATCTCAACAAAGCACAAAGAGAAATATGGCTTTGAAGTTACAACTAATAACAAACAAAGAAATAATATACCTAGGCGGTAAACTTCCGGTTTCTGTTGCTTCTTTGCACTGGGCGTTGTCTCGGCGGGTTGATCCTCAGTCGAGGTACGTGGCGGTTATGTCCAGTGATCGCTTAGGAAACGGCTACTTCGTGGGGGTATCCCTAACTGCAGGTGGCACTTGGACTGTCGGATCAATAGATAGACTTTTGATATTTTATTGTTTGTGGTGCGGTTGAATTATTAATTAATTAATTAGTACAAATCATTAGATCATCAAATTATGAGGGCAATCAATTTCTTAGTTATTGAGAAGTTCTATTTGTGGGATTAATACTTTCGCTAATCCGGTTATAAAAATGTTACACGCTCAATTTGAAAAAAAATACCAAAGTATCATAATTAAAACAACGCTTATGCGTGGTCTCCTAAAGTTGAAGTTCCGCCGTAATAGAAAGTGTTCTTGAGTAACACTCCATGGAATCTACAAAATGACACAGTTTTATCAAAATCTGCGAGTGGCAGTTCGCGAGGTTTCCTTGTAAGTTAATTAATTATAAATTCAGAAGCTTTCATTTGTATTTTTTCTGCCAATTAAATACTTCATCATTTCAAATAAACAAAAAAATCCCTGTATCATTCTGTCCAAAATTAAATCATCTAAGCCTTGAAATGTTTCTTACATTTGCTTGGTGGTGCATTTTCTAAACCTAAAGCACTATTTAGGTCA
Source organism: Protaetia brevitarsis (assembly GCA_004143645.1). Classification (NCBI taxonomy): domain Eukaryota; kingdom Metazoa; phylum Arthropoda; class Insecta; order Coleoptera; family Scarabaeidae; genus Protaetia; species Protaetia brevitarsis. The sequence goes on along the minus strand of RXPK01000164.1, from coordinate 1,466,289 downwards.
CGAAAATACAGCGACATCCAATCTTCTTCTCCCTTAACATAATTTTTTTCGCATAAATTTCAGAACGAGATAGGTCCCAAACCCCGGTCGACTGCCAACCAACCACCGCGTGCCGCGTAAACGGCACTATCGAAATATAAGTGAAGAGAGGTATTATAATGCGAACGCACCGGAGCCGCTGAATAAATTTAGGATATTTCTGCAGGGAGAGTAAGTGTATCCCGCAGGTGCTATCGTTCTTCCGGAATGACAGTGTTATCACACCGCCACGTACGCTCTGTACTGATTAAATTTGTCTCGATTATGCTCGATATTTTAAAATGGTTGCTATATGGCGCCGGCGAAACCGTGTGCCTCCCTCCGCGCGTTTTGCCAATACATAGAGCCGACTAGTAATTCGCATATTACGTTAACATATAAACGGAACTGTGTTGGCTTCGTTTCGTGCGACTTTCCGACGCTTTTTTGTTGTGGTAAAAAATGAATTCGAAGTATCGGAAGATTGTACGTTATGCCAAGTATTGGCTGTGTAACGAATTTTATTAATGCCAAAATTGATAAAAAAAGGTCAACTTAACAAAAGCTCCGTATGGATCTCATTAACAGAAAGGGAACTACAGTATAGGAAAGCAGGGAGTAGGAAAGAACGCGCCGCTTTAAAATAGAATAATAATAATAATAATAATATTTATTAAATTGCCCAACAGATATCCAATTTAAACAACATGAAAGAAAGTCAGGATAGTACATTACATACATAAAATAACAGGAACTCGCGAACTTAAATCGTAGTTTGATGACACTTTGTCAGTTTGTAGACTTCATGGAATGTTACTCAAGGACGCTTTCCGTTGCTGCGGAACTTCAACTTTAGGGGGTGTAATTCACCCTTGCAATTTGGGCCAAATTTGGTTTTTATTGAATAACTTTTAAATGGTGAGATAGAAAAAAAGTTTCAATGGCGGACTTGTACCGTTTAGTCAGTCTTTTCGATTGGTATAGATATTTATATACAGGGTGTTCCAATAAACGTAGAATGACGTATGTTGTGCTTATTTTATCGAATTTCAAAAATCGATTATAATGGCCTTTTTTATGATCAAATAATCTATAGAAAGATATTTTAAAAAGTTATACAGTGTGTCCACAAAAATATAAATTTTAGCATATTTCCTTATTCTAAGGAGATACTCTGTATACTGTTATGTTGCTGTATTGTATGTTGAAAATCAGTGTAAACTTATACCAGGCGTTAAATGGTTATATGTGATAGTTTTTGAGTTATACGCGTTTGGATGTATGTAAGATTATATTATCCCCGACAGCAGGCAGACGAAAACAATAGGTCACATAGTACACTAATTGCTTGCTTCTATTATATTTGGAGAGATGTTAGTAGCGAACGTCTCACTTGCAGATATTTTTATTTTATCCGGAATAATTGGCCAGAATAACTTGGCACACATATCCCTTGGTGCAATGTATCTAGATAAGAACCCAATTTTTATTTAAATTCAGTTCATATAGTTTTGCAGTGGCAGTAGCTGACATGGTTCATATCAATCCAGCAAATATTATTGATCTGCTAATACTTTCATATAATTATAATGAAAACTAAATAACACGAAATATTCCCAGTGAAATAGAATTGCATGATGCGGTGAGAACTCTAAACGATACAAGTGTTCGCGAAACAACGGTCGCAGTAGAAACAATAGAAGCATTAGAATTTGAAGATATGGATCGTCCTCGAGTTATTGAAATAGCAGTTGAAGGCGAACCTTCATCGTCCTACGATTTAGAAGATGCTGAAGAAGAGTATGAAGAGACATGCGCTTCAGAAGATGTAAATATTACTCCAGATTACAAAAGGAGAGCTGTTGAGTTTTGGACTGATTATTATAACCATTATAACCGATTTCTGAAATTCGATAAAATAAGCACAACGTACATCATTCCACGTTTATGGAACACCCTGTATATAAATATCTATATTAATCGAAAGGATTGACTAAACGGTACAAGTCAACCAAATTTGGGCCAAATTGCAAGGGTGAATTGCACCCCTTAAAGTTGAAGTTCTGCAGTAACGGAAAGCGTCCTTGAGAACACTACATGGAGTCTACAAACTGACAAAGTTTCATCAAAACCTGCGATTTACAGTTCGCGTGGTTCCCCAGAAGTTGATATGTATGTCGTCCATCTGTATCCATTATAATAAACCACATTTTCTCTATAAGTTAAGTAAGAATCCATTAATCGTAATAGTGGCTTGCTAAATCCAAAAAAACTCATTTTTTTCAATAAAATATCATGGTCTATGGTGTCAAACGCTCGCGAAAAATCTGTATAGGCCACGTTAATTTGTCTACCGTTATCCAGTGATTCACAAAGGTCTTGAGATAGAATTGCAAGATTGGTGACGGTAGATTTCCCACGAAGGAAACCATGCTGACATGGTGACCGAAAAGGTCTGATGTGGTTATATGTCGCTTCGTACACAAAGAACTCAAAGACTTTTGCAAAATTAGGCAAGATGGTTATTGGCCTGTAACTACTGATGCTAGCAATATCTCCTTTCTTATGGATTGGGCAAATATTAGCACGTTTCCAGGTGGACGGAAAAATAGATGTTTGTAGAATGCGATTTATAATTGTGCATATGGGTTTAAGGAAAATGGAAGCACAGTCGCGGATAAAAAAAAGCTAGCTAGCTGGTCATATCCAGAGGTACCAGAATTCTTCGTCTTCTTCAGATGTTTCAACACATCAGTCTCGCTAATCCTTGGTATAATTAATGTTGGCAAATTGGTATAAATATCAGTTGAAACACAGCTGCCACTCCTCGGAGAAAATACTTTAGAAAAGGTCGATGCAAAGGCATTAACTATACTTTGAGGATCTTCGAAGCTTAAAACATCATCAGTAACTCTTCCAGGTGTTCTAGACATGGTACGTTTGGTTTTGATAAAATGCCAGAAAGATCTAAGATTATTTATACAGTTTAGTTGTAACTTGGATGTATAGTTTTTTTGTCTACAGACATATAGCTGTGTCTCCCACCCAATATCGTTTCAACATTGACATCCGTCATTTTATCGATAGTATAAGATCCCTATACTAAAATAAAATTTTGTCGACCACGGTATATATTCGACTACGTGATGGTAATTGACTAATTTAGTATCTTTGCTAAAACTTGCATATTTAACTTAATTCTTCTATATTTTTTCACACATTCTTTAGGAAGCATTTTACAAACCCAAACGGAAATGAATTTGTACCTAGTATTGATTCAGGTGCCATTATTCATTATTCGAACTGCCAGCGATGAACATCACAAGTTAACACAGACATTGGTTTAGAAAATTTTAAAGCATCACGACATTCGCTTTGAAATTTTAAGAGAGCTTACAAAATAGTTTCAAGAAAAATAAACAAAGTTGTTGCCCGATCATAATTGCCTAAATTTTCGTTCGTCGTAGTACAAATAATCATAATAATAAAAATGTCACCTTATGAATTACTCAAATATGTTTACTTTTAGTTATTTTCATTCTTTCTTCAACTTACAAATATTTATATACTTTCACTACGACATAAAAGAATTTTTCGTAAAATCATACTATAAAGAGACAATTCAATTTTTCTGATTTTAAAAAGATTTCTTTCATAAAGATCTTTATATTATAATATACTGATTGCTGTTTTCAATACTGTTATAAGCTTACAAGAGAAAGAGAACCATTTCAATTGAATTCTAAACTCAGAGTTTGTGCCGTTCTTGACCTTTAGGGGCTCAGTTTATCGCGTTCAATTTATGCAATGACCAGATGCAATTTGCCGAGAATGTACATGGTAGAATTCCCATTTATCAAGAGCTGTTTATGAAGCTACTTATCCCCGAGGCGGTATTTTACTAACCCTGCTACACACAACCAGTTGGGCCAGTGGCGTGGCGACTTCCTCGTTCGATATTGCACAGCCCACTTCGGATGTAGCTATAGATTTTCATCGAATAATTACAAGGTGAAAGTTAGTACTCTTAAACATGAATCCGCTTTTATACATGAAAACGATTTGTGCCCTGTGGAAATATAACAAACAAATGATCTATATACGAGCAAGTTTTTATATTTCTCTGTGTTTCATATACATTTATTTTAAGCGTTCTTTTCCTCATGTAGTTTAAATTAAAAACAGGACTATACGGCACTGGTATACTGAACACGTAGCGCACAGCTTCGTGAGCTCCATGAGTTGTGAGTTGGCAAGCGACGGGGTGATTAACTACACTTCTGCAGAGGCAGTGTGAAATCAGTCCGCCAAATTAAATCCCGCCTCAGATTATTACATACCTCAGTGACTGTTCATAAATATCCGCAGGCCCCGTCCCTTTCGACAACGATCCAAGGGCCGAGCGTATACAGGGCTGGCGCTGGTATGAACTGGAACGGACAGAGGCCCTCATCTATTACCACGTGTCGTATAACAATGCACAATATTCGAATTCAACTACGTTGGATGGTATAATATATCTACAATACCATAGTTTGGGTCGCATATTTATTGAATTTGTCAGGTAAAAGGCAATTTAGGTGGTATAGTGATATATTCGTTGACTAAAGCAGGTGACTAATTTATGTATGATCAAACAAATACCAGATAGTACCAGATATTCGATTCAAATGTGTAGTTTTGTTTAAAAAAAAAAGTGAATTGGATTAAACTAGATTAAATATTGTGGAAAATTTGATTAAATGTTCTACGTATTTCAATTAATCAACTATTTATTTCAAATGAACCGCTGTTTACATTGAATAGTTGCCTACTTGGTTGTATTAGTTATATTGATTTAAGCGTACGCACATAGTTTTGTTGCTTATTGATTAGCTATACTTCTTGGCTTACTGTATATTACTATATCTTTGGATTGGCTTGAATTAATCGAATTATTAGATGAACATATAATAACTCTAGCCGACATTTTTAATTTTTTTTTTTGAACAACTTTTACATAAAGAAAAATTGCTGATATATCAAAGTTTTGCATAAGCAGAGTTATTTCTTCTTTTTTGTTGGCTATTGCTTCCTCTAATGAGAAACCAGCAAAAATCTCGTATCATTACAGGATACCACTTACTCGGTAAGTGGTATCCTGACGGAGTGAAATAGGGAGTCTCCGTTTTGGAAATATTTTGTTCCAAAAAGGAGTTGCCATCGCTGAAAACAGAAAGTATTTCCTCGGTTTTATACAAATCTCAACCCAAAACGGAGAAATTGAATTTACTCTCGCTTTCTAACACAATTTTAAGAAGAAATAATCTCCGTTTTCTCTCCGCATCTACACTACCGTATTTAAGTCCTAAATGTGAATAAATATCCCTAACATTGCATTATATTTTCTCCTTCACGGAGGTGATAATTTGTTTACTTAACAGATGTTTATATTTCTAATACCTCAACGCCAAAAAGGGAAAGGATACCTCCGATGGGAACATTTGTTCTCCAAATCGTAACTGTTTCCCTAAACATTTTAATTAATTATTTCCACGTGGACTTATTTGCATAATAGGAGATAATTTTATCTGATACGATAGTAGTATTGCATACATATGGAGGAAACAACATCCGTTATTCATTTTAATAACAGCAGTAGGAATTAAAAGTTCTCCATTCGGAACTTTTACCACATTTATTGCAAATAAGTAAAAACTGTCATAAGAGAGACATAATTGGTCCTTAACGGCATTAAGTTACCTCCGTTAAAGATGTGTTTTCTCCTATGGAAAGCAAAATTATCTCTGTATTCTATCCGTTTAGTAGCAAAACATTTAACTCCGAAATGGAGGCTCCTTGAACGAATGGTCGCGAGGGAACACCGGAAAAGAGTTAAAACGGTGTTAGATTCAACTCCGTATTTTTATCTGTGTACCCAGTTCAGCACTCATCTTTTCTAAATTAACAGGAAAGAAATCCAAATATAAATGCAAAAAAGTAAACTTTTAGCCGCACTCGTTACCCTAAATTTCTATAGTTTGCTAACAAATTACTCACGATATCTTAGTTATTATTTTTCACCCTTTTGATTTCCCAGAAAATGTTTGCAAACATTTTTAAAAAAAGTCCCATGTTTCTAGCTCTAAATCATTTATGGTACGTTCAAAATTTTCATCTTTGCATAACATCCTAAGTCGCGGAGCAACATACTGCACGAGCCACATCAACTACGAACAGAAGCGTGCACTTCATACATATAACAACGTATCTAACTGTTTGGAGTTTAAATGGCTCCTGCGGTATATTCCTTCGCGAACTTTCAATTGTGCAAACTTATCCCTTCAGTATTTAAAACCGTTGCCTTCTTTTTCTAGTGTTTTCGCAAACTATTTTATTAATGTTAATTTAATGCATGGAGGAGGTAAAATCACCAAATTAGAATCCATTAACGGCTCAAATTTTATATTAAATTTTCCAGGAACAATGTTGGTGCGTGACTGCCATTCTTTTATTTGGTAATATTGCTGAACTGCTTGGCTATCCCACAGACAGAAAAAGCAATAATATTTGGTAAACCCTTCTTGCAATCCAAGTAATAAGGAAATAACCTTTAGGTCAGTACAGATTTGCCAAAGATGATTTGAATATTGAATGAGATTTATATATGTGGACATACGTCATGGGTTTCTTCGTCTTTGTAAGAAGGAAGCAATGAATTGATGTTTAAAATTACTATTATAAAGTAAAACAGCTTTGAGATTTGTTTTCGACGAGTCGATAAATAATCCCCATTCTGCAGGATTATATTCAATACTCATTTCATATAAAAGTCGATTTACACCAGTGCAGTAGCAGAAATTTCTTTCAACTCCTCTTCAAAAGACTGTTTTTTTTTTTTCGTGACGATTCTTCAATACAGAGATTCCCTCTAGCAGACTGAATTCTATCCTTTTAATCGAGATCCCAAAATTTGGGAGTTTTCTTTGGTTAAACCCAAACCACGTATCAAGTAATTGAGATTTGATTGAATAATGAGATGTGGTTCGTTAGAAAGAGCATACGTCAGATCACTTGAACATGACATTCAAAACATTCCTTGTTTGGAGTGTGGAGTTTTTTTAGTTTTTTCAACGGTTTGCTTACACATAAAGTGTCTGGATACGCCACTTTGTGTTTATTTCTTTTTCAAAACCTTCCAGTTTTCAAAAGACAGAAGTAACGGCCTGTGACTCGGATTTGTTGATTCACGCCAGTCATCGATCTTTTCGACAGGATTTCAGAAGAATTTTGTTTCGTTCCACTAATTGTAAGTTAATCTGATATAACAAGAAATACAGCATATACATAATACATACCCATGTTTTGTTTTGATTTCCAATTTTGCGGCCAAAATATTGTTTATAACATCTTTGAATTAATTCACTTGAAGGCTTCTTTTGCGATTTTGTAACATATGATCCACAAACATAACACAATCTATTCGCAGAATTTTTACAGCTTCTTAAAAATCACACCCAACACTACTTTAAACTTTTTTAACTAAGTGGCAGTTCAGTGACATTTCGTTTGCCTCTTGCCTCTTGCCAGATCGTGTCAACAACTAAACAATAAATGGATCACTGCGCCGGGTGCAACCTTTATCTCTACACGTATCCAGAAGAAGATAAAAATATTATTTTGAAAATGTGAGGTAATCCCTATGTTAGAATATAGTTTTTATGTTTGCAATGCAAAATACTAAAAATTTAGATTGTTAAATCAGTTATAAACATTATGTTGGTTAGCAATAATTTGGTAAATCTGAATTTCGGTTGTCATTACTGTAGGCTTGTACCGTGATGCAGTGCGAGTCGTCGTTCTGATGATCATATCATCGCTGTAACATATTTGGTAAATAGATACATAATTTATAATCGTGGACGGCATGTTAGCCAAAATAATATGTTCTTACTGGCAGTGAAATAGGAGAACTGTCATCTGTACAGCAAATTTCTGGCACTTATACAATATATTTAAATATATTTGCCACTACACAGGTTAAAAATTTTGGGATAAAGTTTGGATCAAGTCAGGTGTTTGGAAAGATTCTTAACATTGGTTTAACATTGCAATGGCAATCAAAATCAATTGCAAATTTGGTTATCCTAATCTTTACTTCTTGATAGTTCCGACTTTGCAATTCAATACTTATTTTATTATATATTAAGCTAATTTGTTAGGTTTGCTAACCCTCAAGAGGAAAGGTGACAGAAATAAGATCTTTAATCCATCGCAATCAAAGCCAGTCACTTAAGTAATGCAAAGTGGACATGAAACTGGCTCTACTTTGTTTGTAATTGTACTGACTGCATGAAATAAATAGTTTTCTGTACTTATATCCAAATTGTATTTGATATCAAATATGATGCTAGAACCACACTCAACAATGATTCATCAATAATGATGCATCTAACGCAAGTGCCACTTCATATTCAGCATATTCTTTTGAAATTTACCATAATTCATAACACTTTGGAGTTTGAAATATCCATTCTCCTAAGCACTCTAGTGTGTCGTTAAAGAAAATCGTCCTTTCAATGGCGATGACTCCTATCAGATGTTAATTTGGTAAAAATACCAGATTAGTATGTTACGAACGTAGTTTCCAGCTATTTTTGTGCAAATATTTATTGTTATAGAATGAAATAGGAGATGCGCCATCTATGCAACAATATCTCTACTACACATAAGTATATCTGCTCATCTGCTACACTATATTGGGAGAAAACTGCTATAGAAAAATTGTAAAATGCTATATTAATTTTTACTTCCATGTAAATATTTAGTTAAATTAATAAATACTGCGCTAGCTTCAAATAAATCTACTAACCAAATTATTTGTTTGATTGAATACAGGAATATTTTTAATATTCCTAAATTAAGTAATAATTTAGTAACTGTAACCAAATGCATGAAAAATGGTTAAAAACAACAAGATTGTTTTTCCCGTGTATAACAGTTTCAAAACCTTCAAACACTATATACTACTATAAAGTTCCTTGGCTTATAAGTAAATCAGCATTAACTGAAAAGATTCCAATTATCTCTGAAATTTCTTTAACCTCGCACGAAAAATATTCACTTTTGTTCATTATTGTTTGTGTATCTGAGACTTATGCACGTGGGAACATGAATAAAACTAAAATACTTCGGCGTAAAAGAGTACTCAGCTTGAATACAGGTGCTTGCATTGTTTGTTAAAAGGCAAAGCTTTAAATCAATGTGTACAAGCGTGTCCACGCAAATAAACCAAAACGCCTGCCTTTTTTATTTAAAATACTGTTTATAATTCAATAATATGATAACGTACTTAAAAGAAACTAAAATATGTTGTTAAATAAGTACATAATAATAATATAATATGTAATGTGTATTGTCTTACTTAAACAGAAGTTATACAGACATTATAAAATATTAATCAAAACTAATGCACCTTAGTTTTAATTACGGTTACTTTTCGCCGAAAAGCATGTACTTAAGAAGAAAATAGTCTCCGGAAAACAGAACGCTACTTTCAATTAAAATAAACTCTTTTCTGAGAAAAGGTATTATTTACATTGAACATGATAAAAACCAAAAGTTATAAAACTTTTCATTTAATGCAATCTCTTTTCTCATTATCAGTGTCCATTAACCGAATTTGAGCCGATTGTTTTCACATTTTTTAGCCACACCGCTGCTCTTAATCTTGCTTATCTAAAATATTTAGCAATGATTTTAGTGCTTCTCAAAAGGAAAAGAAAAGCAACGTTAGCATTTATCTACTAGTAATTATACTTTTATGACCTTTGTTTAAATTTTAACATAGAAATTTCTTTTACTTGAAACATCATTTACTTTAATTAAGATCACTTATTTTAATTAAACATTTACTCAGTTTTCACTCATTTAGATAAAACATATATTGACTCAATCTTCTTTTTTTAACCCGACCACGATGACGTTAACATTTATTATCTGCATGTTAATCGCGGTTTAATTATTCTTTTTTCCCGTATTCCGGTATTTCTCCAAGGGCATACCCGTAATAACCGGGTGGTGTAGGTGGCAAACGCATCTGAGCCTCCCAAACAAACTAACAACAGACGCAAAGCACAGTGACGGGCGCGTTGATGACAAAGCGGAATGTTTTATTAATTGGACTAGTAACATACCGCCATCCATACGCCTAACGTCTAAAGGACGTAGGCTCCGACGGCCTATCCCATAAATAAACGTGATAACCGTGTGACCGGCTAATTAACAAATCGGCAAAACAAATTACCACCAATATTTCATGTCAACAATATGACACCTGCGGGAGAGCTAAGGGTTAGGCCGAAACATTGGGTTCGGTCTCGAGCCCTCTATTGAGACCGTCACAAATCATCGAATTTACAATTTTTAATCGCGATGCGCCGTAACCATTCGACGAGGTTTGACGTGTGGTAATCTTGATCAGTATCTTCTACGAATGTTATTAATAACTGTTGTACATGAAATAAATATTGAGAAAAGTTTAGGCTAAGATTTGGTTTGTTGCTCATTCCTTAAACAAAAATTTTCACTCATGTACACAGAGATTTAAAATGATTGTCAATTCTGCTCCTATAGATACTAATAAGGTGTAGGTATATTGCCGCGTGTTGGTAATGAAGGTTTGAAGCTAAGTCAGTGTTGGAACATAAGAAGTAAACGGAGATGTCATAATATAGGAAACGTAACCTATATTTGAACTCGCATTATAGTAAACTGACAATTGGAATTGGTGTTCCGCTTGTAAAAATGAAATGTAATTAATTTAACTTCTACTAAATTATGATTTTACAATTCAGTACTAACTGGTGTTTAACTAAATTTTTTATTAATTTAAATTATTACATACACTTAGTATAATTATAACTGACAAAACTACATCTCTCAGTTCTTCTATGGTATGCATGCGGTTTCTATAGATCCTATTTTTTAGATAGGCCGCACATGAAGTGATCTAATAGGGTTAGATCAGGCGATCTTGGTGGCCATCTTTGTGCTCTAAAGCGAACTGTCAGGCAAAAACTGTTGAAGATCATTGGCAGGTTTGTCGAGCAGTATGTTGCTGCGAGCAATTATCGTGCTGAAAATAACCTGCTTCAAGCTCATTTTCTTGTAACTCTGCGAATAAACAATTCCAACATCTGTTGGTAACGTTGGGCTGTTACAGTTTCCTCGAAGAAAATTGGCCCTATTATTCGTATGCCAGGACATTGCTAACCAAAACTCCAAATCTTACTTACGGGATGCAATTGCGTTTCTCGAAATTCGTGTGTGAATTTCCTGCAGACCAGATACAATAGTTTTGTAAATTGATCTAGGCTTCATCACTGAGAAAAATGATTTGTTTAGCAAGTCATCGCCCCCTTAATTGTTTATTAAACCAATACAATATTCCAATCGCCTATCGTGATCTAATGGTAATAATTCCTGTACCGTAGAAACTTTATTAGGGATAAAAATGTAACTTTCTTTTGACAGCTCATTGTGGCTGAAGTGTATGATAGTATAATATATCCGATAACGCTATAAAATTATAAATGTAATAAACTATTTCAGCTTAATGTTATAATTGATTTTTTACCTGTTTGTGTGAGCTATTACCACAGATAAATTCCTTATTTTCTTACAGTATTCAGAGATACTATTGTTGGTGATATTAGATGTAAATAAAACACGTTTGAAAAAATTATAAGATGAATAATCGAAAGATACTACATACACGCACGCAATGTCGGCTAAATGTCAAAAAATTTTATGTATGAAATTTGTATGTAGCTAACTTCGTTCATTAATTGGTAATAAGTATAGATAAATTTTTTCCGGGAAAACATTTTTTTTCTTACGACAACAATCTTTGAATCACATGGTATATTTTAACATTCGTTATTTTAGTCAATTATATTATCTTGTTATTTGTTTGCCAGAAATTTCCTTGCTAAAAATGAGATGCCTCTAGAACCATTCTATCTACCACGTTTTCTAAATGCCGAATTCTCCGTAATCTAATCAGATTAATTGTTTCCCTGTCCACCCTCTGCATTTGATTGGCATCCGCTCATACGTCACGATTAACAGCAGTTATCGATCTGCTGAGAGTATTTAAGGATGTAACCCTTTTCGCGCGTAAGATCCATCGACATTTAACAATGCTACCACGAATTCACTTATCGGGGCTCTACGGAGAAAAGGCTTCGCGCTGAAGCTTCTGCAGTGGGCAAGAGCCAGCCTGGAAAGAAGGATAATCACATGCACAATTGGTGAGGCTATCATCGAAGCGGAGGCGGGAGGGAGTGCCGCAGGGTGGAGTTCTATTTCCCTTATTGTGAGCTACCCTAGTGGACGACCTAATCCGGAAGCTAATCGGAAAGGGATTTCATTGCCTGGGATATGCTGACGACCTTACAATAGTCGTTAGAGGGCGGTTTCCAAAGATTCTGGTGGAGCGCGATGGTGTAAACAAGAGCGACTATCAGTCAATGCTCAAGAAACACAAGTTATTACGTTCACAAGAAAAAGAACGCTAGAAAGCCTACAGCCACTAGTGATAGGAGGCGAAAGGATTCCATATATCAAAGAGGCGAAATATCTGAGGGTATGGTTTGATCAAAGATGTACATGGAACCCACATATCCAGAAATTAACCAGCAAAACCACTATCACCCTAGGTAGGTGCAGGAGGTTGTGTGGAAGGAATTCGGGACTTAGCCCCAAGATGAGAATCAACGCCGTGCGATTTACTTATCGGTACTTGACTATGCACAAGTCTGTGTATTGTAGACCTTGCAGCTCCTTCTATATAAACATGTATTGGTGGCAGGTTTAGAATTACTTCCATTGCGGTGGTAGGGGTCGATCTCATCCCCCCCGTGGCGCACAGACACATCAGCCTTTACACGCAACCAAGCGTTTTGGCCACCCCCACCTGCGACACCTTTGGCCATCACACTATAACTCTGTACGTTAGCATGGGTCTAATTACCCTTGTGTATAACCAGAGAGTCATCTTGGGTCCAGGTTTCCAATTCCTTTCACACAGCCTCCTGCACCTACCTAGGGCGATAGTGGCTTTGTTGGTTGTTTTCTGGATATGTGTGGGTTTCATGTATGTCTTTGATCAAACCATACCCCCAGGTATTTCGCCTCTTTGACATATGGAACCGTTTCGCCTGCTATCACTAGTGGCTGTAGGCCTTCTAGCGTTCTTTTTCTTGTAAACGTGACAACTTGTGTTTTTTTGAGCATTGACTGATAGTCGCTCCTGTTTACACCGTGTGTCAACCGTGTTTAAAGCCCTCTAACGACTATTGTAAGATCGTTAGCATACCCCAGGCAATGAAATCCCTTTCGGTCAGCTTCCGGATTAGATCATCTACTAGGGTAGCCCACAGCAAAGGGGATAAAACTCCGCTCTGTGAGCACCTCCCTCCAGCCTCCGCTTAGATGGTATCCTTTCCAGTTGTGGATGTGATTGTCCTTTTTTCCAGGCTGGCTCTCACCCACTGTAATAGCTTCGGTGCGACGCCTATTTCTCCGTAAAGGCCCGATAATTGAATTCGTGGTAGTATTGTTAAATGTCTAGGAAAGTCGTCATGGCTATCTCTTTGTCTTACAGTGTAGATAAAAAAATCTTTAAGAAGGATGCAAAATGAGGAGAAATCAATAAATATGTGCATTTGAAAGAAAGGATTGTGTGTACTGCTGTGTATTAATTGAAGTAAATGAAAAATGCTAAATGAATTTAAAATGAAAAAGAAAATAAAATTAGCTAGCTCAACGGAAAAAAATGTTGAACACAAAAGAACTATTAAACTCAGAGTTACCCTCGCGAATTATAACTTTCATTTAACCACGAAAAGTAAATTGTGAATGAATGAAATCAGACTTTCTTAAATACACGAACAATTGAAAATGTTTAATATAAAATAAAAGATTTATACCCAGTGACGCTAATTAAACAAACAATTTATTTAACAAAACGAGCTAAATTACAAATTGTGCAGAAAAAAAAAAACCTTGAACTGAAGGTTTTGGCCTAAAATAAGAACTGCACTTGAGTCTAATTTAAAATAGAACAAAACTATTTCCTATGCAAAGCAAAAAAAAGAAAGATTTTATTTGTCCAGGAAGACTATTGAATATCTTAGAACTTCTATCCACGTGGTTTCACAAATTAAAATAATCTAAGCGTGGACAAATGCAAGAAACTTACAAAAAATGAAAAAGCTAAAAGGAAGAACATTGCTTCTACTCACCCAAACGAGGTGATAGAAAAATAAAAATGAAACAGCAAAATAGATGGATAGATAGATAGATAGAGCTTTTATTGTGTATGCTAGTAGCAATACTGAGGACACATTGTCAATCTTTATAGAGTACAAACACGCAATAAATATAAAACTTAAAATACTACACATTTTACATGATAGAAATAAATTCCTCAACGGAGTAGATGCAGTGCTCAAGAAGCAACGCCCTTAGTCGACGTTTAAACAGTCGTAGACCGACAAGAGACTTTATATGGCTTGGTAGCAAATTAAATAATTTGATTCCCATCGAAGTAGGGAACCGTCTAGTAATTTCCAGTCTGTTAAATTAACACTTTAAATATAAATGAGAGAAAAAACTAAAATAAATCTTCCTAAACAAAAAAAAAAAAAATAATAATTGATCTTATATCTATAAAGTGCACACTTTAATATATTAGCAATTATTACATTAAAAATTCCTTGATTGACTAAATTAAAACAGAATGCGAAATTTTCAAAAACAAAATGAATAACAAAATGGCAAACAATGATTTAAAAATACGTCTGCTCACGTCAATAGTCGAACAAGGAAGTCCTTCACAAAATCAATTACAATTGTTTTTCTTATTAAAATCCCACTCTCAGAATTCGTACAACGCAAACGTATAACATTATAACGACAATATTTAATAGAATACGCATAAAATCAGCACAAGCAAACAAAATTTATTTAATCCAGACATTTGAATGTCTGCATTAAATAAAAAAATCTTAACACTACATAATTAAAATCATACAATAAACTCTTAAACTAAAATTATGCAAAACAAAACAAAATTGTGAAAAATCTCGGTAAATTGAAAATCATCTGATCGGACAAAGTAAACACAAACATCCAAAATATGCAACTTAAAATACACTCAGCGATAAATGGGTTGTATAAACCACAGCAGTACGTATAATTAGTTAATTTAGTAAGAGATAGCATTCGCATGGTTCCAGTAATCGTCTCGTCCATTGCGACCATTAGCGTCTATTGTAAAGCGAATGTTATCTTAGAGTTCATCCAATAAATTTAGGCCATTAAGGTAACTTAGGATATTGCTGAATGAGATTGTTTTCAGGTTTTCTAGGAAAGGGTCAGCCTTTCCAAAGGTTACATACTTGTTTCTTGAAGTACCAGGGCAGTGACAGAACATATTCTCAACTGTCAAGTTCTAGCATTTCCTTGGTTCTAGCATAACTAGGTATGATACCCCCTATCGCATGCACCAAACCAGAACAGTTGGTCGAGTATTGGAGCACTTTCTGATTTGTCCAAAATTTGACTTGCTGGTTAGCTATGCCAATGTCAGGTTCTGGCCTGAAATTGCTTCTCAACATCCTTTTTGGCAAGATACTCAGATTAGGGATAAATTGTTAACCATCCCAATGTGTTTAGGGTGTCTTTAGGATGTGTTTACAGCTCCAAATCAGTTTGGAGTTGGATTTATGCTAGTGCTTTTAGTACCAACTGACTGTTGCTGAAGATTTTTATTGATTTCTGCGTGTAGTTTTTATTCATGTAAATGTGTAACATTTGTGGGAATAGCTGGTAAGGGTGTTTCGCTGCCAGAAAAGTCCTCTATAACTTCTAAATATTAACAGATAGGAAAGAAAGTTTCATAAATTGTTGTACGGTCATGACCTTTAACGTAAAATCATCTACTTTAGAACAGCGTTTATTTTCTTTTAAATATTGTCTATACATATTTGTTTTTATTCTCATGACTTCTGCACTTCTTTTCTCCTTTACTATTTTTACCGTTATTAAAGGGCTATAAAACTTGTAGTTACTCAGCAACGATACACCATCATACGTTCAACAAACTAACATTAAACAGGAATATATGACCGAGTTCTTGTAATAGAGGAGCCGACCGCAAAACGGGACCCGTCGTCAGCCGATGCTTTTCGATTCCCAGACCAGTTAATTGATCAATAAATTTACATCGTAAATTTTACGATCCAGGGAAAAAAAGGGCTCGCGCCGCGCCGATCTATCCGCTGCTGATTGATTATTTTAAAAGTTAGTTTATACGAACTGTAAATGTTGATCGCAATTTCAGGTTGATGGCGGTTTTAATGTATCCGCTATGCCCCGGGGATTCATAAATGTTTTTATTTCTAATGACGTCAACTATTGTCGTTGTTGATCGTTCATAAAGTGGAGGAAAGAATTGGAACAAGTTCATAATCTAATATTGGCGATAAATGATGCAAACACTCATGTTTATTGGCATTGTACAATGTTGATTTATTGCACTATAAGAAACTACAATAATTTCACTATACACACTAACAAATTTTTGATAAAATTCCTGTGCGATTTTGGAACAATTTTGTGCCCCTAAAACCGTACAGATATTTTATTTTTAGAAGTAATATTTTTAACTATAAGTTATTGTTCGAAGGTCTTTTTCATGTAACCTTGAATATTAATAGTAATATTTCAAAATGTGGGTAACTTTTCCAAGATTCTTCCATGTAGTCTAGAATATTCACAAGTAAAATATCTAAAGTAGTGATGATTTCCATATAATTTTACTTGTTTAAAAGTAGAAATACAAAGAAAACTTCAGTATTTCTTATTTTTTTCCTAACAAAAAGAAAAATTAACAAATTAATGTATTTCTACTAATAACTGTAGTGATTACGATGAATTTTTCCAAAAAAATTCTCCTTACGCAGGATTCGAATCTACACACTCTCCTTTACCGGACGAGTGCCCTACCAATTAGGCCAGAGAGGAGCGTGTAGATTCGAGCGATATATCGACCTATGTCGATATTACATCTTGAAAGGCTGGCAGGACGACGAATGTGCAAAGATTGCAAGCTTTATACAGTGAGAAATTAATCATTGCAGTTATTAGCAGAAATACATTAATTTGTTAATTTCTTACTATAAAAATTTTGACTTGTATAATCGTCGAGAATTTGCTGTAAAATTTCCTACGAAGAATCCTGGCCAGAATACCATTCCAATTTATGACCGTTACGAGAGGACCCAAATAGAACGTCCACTCTGACCCAGAGAATTATAGAGTGTCCTTTCGCATCCAAATTAGTATCTCATCAAGTATATCCCACCTAAAAAAGAAAATAATGATTTAGTTTCAATTCAACATTAATCAGTGAATTAAATTTTTGTAATTTATTATTCACAATACGTTAATTTGGGGTTAGATTTATATAAACCGCCATTATTTTTAGTTTTTTTTAGAAAATATTTAATATTTAAGGGTTTTCTTCAAAATTACTAAGATGGTCTGTGATAAAATAATTATTTTTAGATATATCGATAACCCGGATTACAGATTTCTTATAAATTTAGTTTCTGCCATTTACGGATAGATGGCTCTGATTTTCAAATTTACTCTGTTTTTGAAATTTCTTTAACCTCATTTATTTAAAGTGCTAGGAAAGTTTGAATGCGTATTTTTGTATTAAATAAATTGTTTTATATAGTATTTATGATTCCAATATACGTACCTGTGATGTAAGAGATTCAAAATTGGAAAAAAACGTAGCATTTTGGTTTTGAAATAAAGAATTACGCTTGTTTTGTGTTAAAATATTTTTTTATTGCACGCTTAGTGGGTTTTTACAACGATATTTGCTAATTACATTTTCTCAAATTTAGATAATCGGAGAAGGGGCTTCAAAATTTTAATTTTTTTTTACTTCAATAAAATGAAATATTATAATTAAATTTAAAATCGCAATTTATTTAATTAATTTTCTTTTCCTTTTTTTTTAATTTTCTTACCTAAAGAGCGCGCCCCCTCTTTAGGTAAGAATTTTGAATTTAATTATAATATTTCATTTTATTGAAGTAAAAAAAAATTAAAATTTTGACGTCCGGCATTTGTTATGAAAACCAGAGCAATATATACACTATTTAGTGGGTTTTTATAACGATAATCACATTTTCTACCTATTCGTTAGCAAGCGCCTGGAATGCTAAATTGACAGGTGATTTTAGTGCTTCTAGAATGTTCCGTGCCACCTAGCAAGTAGAAGGTCACTTTTCACAGTATTCATTCGTTTATCAGAGTCGCTAGGTGAATAAAAAAAACACTATGTTATTGTATTTTATTCTTTTATTGAAAAAAGAAAGAAAAAGAAAAAAATGCATACGAACAAAAAAATTATAAAGAACTTCTTTTTTTAATTATAAGTATAATATTCAATTTTACTGAACTAAACAAAATTAAAATTTTGAAAACCCCGGGCATTTTGTTCTGTAAAACAGAGCAATATATTATATTATTTTCCATAAATAACACATTATAGCGGAAGGAATGAACGTACAGCAGTTTGGAAGTATAAAGTGGAGCAAGCGGGCCTCCCTACACCTAATTTTTTTATTTATAAATAATTTTTAATGAAATTCGAAATATTTATTTTATATTTCTTATCATTTTCTCGATCTCAAATATATAAATCTAAAAAACAGTGGCGGCTCGTGGGTTATGAAAGAGGGTGGGCACAAAATAAGAACTTGCCTATTTTTTGTACATAAAATCCATTCTTCTATTTTTCATGCTGAAAAAGACGTCCATGACTTTGTTGTAAAAATGCGTTCCGTCGATCTTCTGACATTGGGCTTCTCAGAAAAGTTTTAATGCGTTTGAGGGTGGAAAAACATCGTTCACATTCTGCTGTCGACATAGGGGTTGTACAAATAATATCCAACAGTTTGTACGTTTCCGTCAAAACTTTTTTTAGGTTGTTGTCTGTTATGAACACTAAAAGTGGCAGAACACCACCTACACCTACGTCACACATGTCAGCGCATCCATAAATTATTGAAAGTTCACTTTTCAATGTTAAGCTGTCCAACATAGGATAAGATTTCATTGTTTTTTATACACATAATTAACCGACGCAAAATATGACGATTTTTTTCCACATCTTCGGTGTACTTAATTTTATGTCGCAAATGAACACTGTCTACATATTCACGTATGTCCACTTTGCCTAGAACATTAAAATTCACGCATGCATTAATATGAGATACGGAATATTCGTATTTCTTTGCCCTCTCTGCGATATGCTTTAAATCATTTAAGCCTTGTTTATTCTATGCACTAACCTCTTTCTTAAAAATTAAGCAGATAAAACAAAAATACTTAGTTTATTTCTTAGTGAACATCCGCACATCCACTCATGTTTTTCATATATATTTTTATTGAATACTCTATTGTAAGTTCGAGTTTTACTTGTGGAAGTGTAGTTTATTTAAATATCAGGAGCAAGCCTTCCTTTCTTCTTAATTAAAAGGTTTTCCTCAAATGCGAGCGGGTTTTTTTTTAAATATTTTGCACTCAATTAACTTCCATCATTAATAATAAACGTCACTTCAAGCTTTTGAAATCACACGTGCGCGGTACGCGTTGAAAACGATACAATTACAATGAATGCAAGGCGTTAACTGGAGACACGAAATTGCGTGCCCCAAAGCGACCGTATAAGCGCATATGGCGAAGATAAACGAAGCCGTCCGATTCATACTCGAAATAAGTATATCGGAAATAGTGCCCCGGAACATAGTTTCGAGCGTTCGCATAGGCGCTAGTGTCTGTGGTGCGGAAGGAAACTTTGATAACATCGTTATAAAAATACATAAAAATAATAATATAATGCCCTTGTGCCCTTTAGTACCAGCGGCCACTGCTAAAAATTCCTGGAGCAGAATATACAGAAAAAATTAACGAAAATTAAACAAAACATGTAAAAGTTGAAAAACAGCGTAAATATACTATCATCCTAAGGTCAGTTGATGTTATTTAAAGGCGTATGCAATACATCACAGACGCGCTCTGGGGGCAAACGACACTCGTCATGACATGATGCAAAGCTATTCAATGTAAATAATGCGAGTGAAAGATTACTATCAATTATGGAAATACAAGCAATAAATATTCTACATAGACAAGAGAAATAAAACTAAATATTTTCTTTTTTTTTAATAAAATCACTTCTGCACACAACAAACTGCTTTCAGCAATGAGGGAATTAATGCTAAATATATTTCTTTCAAAAATAAAAACGCTTCCAATAATAATATATACTGCCTTGAGAAAAAACAGACACTGTACATTATCTGACTTCATCCAGTTAATTTTAATATGTTAGTGTTTTCGTCCTGCTTATAATTTTATCATGTCTTCACTATCTCATCAATTTAGCTTAGTATTTAACAATTTAACCACTTGAAACATGTCGCCATTATATATTTAATTATTAATAAAAAGAGTTTGATTTGGACCTGATTTTCAATTTACTTTTTATCGTTATCATGTACTCACACAAAGTCAACCTGGAAGAATTAAACTCAATATATTTTGCGTAATTTCAGTAGAACTGTTTTTATTAAAGTGATATTTACGTAGCCTTTATATGAGGTGTTTAGGTGTAATTCTCTTATTTGAATTCTTTATCAAGTAACCAACATGAATGGCGGGATAAAAAAAGTTCGTTAGAAGTGCGTTTCGGGTCAAAATAAATCAACATATAAACTTCTGGGGACGTCCTCGACGCGACAGTAAAAGTTAAGACCTTATACATATTGATAGATCAATTGGATTCGAAACGATTACTCGATAAAGACGACGGTCTTAGGGGAGAGAAACTTTATATAAGGGTGATCTATAGCGGCAGACATTTGTATTCGGAAACCCCAGGCAATTGAAATCTATTACATCAGCGACTACTGGAAGATGTTAAGCATCAAGTAAGCAATTTATTTTGCTTCTATTTTGTCGGGAATGTATTCGCGTACATACATTCATCGATATACCTATGATAAAACACTCGAATATTAAATTAACCCACGAATAATTTATTATTTATACAACAACAAATGCGAGTTTTGTAATCAATTTTAAAATAACTGTTAAATTTTAACGTTACTTCTATAATAATAATAAATGTATTATTATTAAATTGTACATGTTAAAACATACTTTCAATTGAATACGTTGGCGGTTATAAAGTATTCAATAAACAAACTCATGCCCGTTTAAAATATCGAAATAATTTACAAAATAATGGTATGTTGAAATAGCATTGGCAATTGACTATTCGTATTAACTTATTAATTATTTAAAATTGTGTGGGTACAGCTAGTATACATAATTATAGTTATCTTCATAAGAAAAATATGCTTTTGTAAAAGGTTGTTTAAACTTAAATATATTGTATAAAAGCAGCAAATATTTAATCTACTTGGCACCTCCACCAATTTTGGATCTACGAAAGATACCGTTAATTTATTTTGTCATGTATAACAGCTAAATGTATTGATTTTCCTCGTGCATATTCGGAAGGAAACAAATAGTAGAAAGCATATTCTAAAAAAAGCTAGATTAAAATACTGCAGATTGTAGCAATTACATGTTACTTGCATAAGTACCTACGTATTTGTTCGGTAGACTAAATTTTTATAGTAGAGCAATATACCAGAAACATTGTTATAAATTCAGTTTCAAGGTTAAGTATTGTTACACGCCTCTGTTTGAATTAAGGCTTCGACGGATGCTTATAGATGGCGCCACGAGTTAGTGATTAAGATTTCTGCATGCAATCACAGGGCGTTCATGTTAAGCTTTCCAATTGTTCTAGTTACTGGAAGTTTTGGATTGGTGATATTATGGAATAAATTGTAACAAAACCAGAAAATATGTTCTTTCCAATCCTTTTATTAGTAAAATATTATTGTCGGCCGGTTTCGGTTTATGCCATCCTCTGGACACAATACGTGAATAAGAATTTAAAAGCTACCTCATATATAGAAGTAGAGACATTAAAGAGACTTCACAAAACGGAACACAAATTTTATTCTAGTCCGTTTTCACATACAACACTAAGCAGTCACATTTTAACAAATTTTAACATGTTTCCATTTTGAATTTGTGCATTGTCTTCATTTTATTTTATTTATTGTAAATGTTTGTGAATACTACTTCTATATATGGTATAGCTTCTAAATTCTTATTGGCATATTGTGTCCAGAGGATGGCATAAGCAGAAACCGGTCGACAATAATATTTTACTAATGAAAGGATTGGAGAGAACATATTTTCTGGTGTTGTTACTATTTATTTCCAATTGATGTTACGCATCTTCTTGATTATTGGTTCTGTTTACGCCAGTTCATGATTTTTTGTTTTATTCTTTAATTTGCATCTTTTGGTCTCTTTGTTTTTATCAGACACGTAGGCATACGCTACATTGGTTATTCGCCTCTCGCCTAGAGTAGTAGTTATTGACTCGCCGGCCGCGTTAGTAGTTGATAGTGTTCACCGCCTCTAGAATCATTGCATTTTTCTCGCTTTATCCATAGCCCTCCCCTTACTCTAAGTTCCTTTTTTCCGTAAGTGCACAGACGGATGGCCTACTTGGAGTAAGCCGCTTTCTTATTTTTTTTTGTTGTTTTTAATTTCACTTAATTAGATTAAAACCATTACTTTCATACCGCAGAAGCCACATCAACTAACAACAGAAGCGTGCGCTATATGCATATAACGACGAATCTAGCTGTTTGGAGTTTGGATGGCTCCTGCGGTATACAGATTTCATTATATAAAATTATATACTATATAATCCGTATGCCCATCTACATGTGTAGGTGTAGGGCGTGTAGCTCTCATATTTCTTCCCCATAAATAAATTTCCTCCATTTCCTTTTGTTGTTAGCCAATTTCCTTGCTTCTTTCCTATCCACTCACATACGTTCGAGGATTTTGTTGATATGTTATTGGTCTACCTCTGCTTCTTTTTGTAGGTCTTTTTGCCTTTTCTATCTGCTTCACTGGTCCGTCATTGTTCATTCTCCCTAAGTGTCCGTACCACCTTAGCTGGCTTTTTTCTAACGTTTTTGATATTGGTTCTACTCCAAGTTGTTTTCTGATGTGATTGTTCCTGATCTTGTTCTCTCTTGTTACTCCTAAATTTCATTTCTGTTGTTTGTATTTTGTCTTGTAATTTCTTTGTCAGCACCCAGCCCTCTGATCCATATGTCATATGTTGGTGCAAACACTAACTTACGTATGTTTATTTTTGTTCTCCTAGATATTTCTTTTCTCCCAATAAATGTGTTTTTAACTGAGTGATACAGTCTTGATGCGCTCTCTATTCTCTTATTAATTTCGATATCTTGTAACCCCTTCTCGTTAATGTATACCCCTAAATAAATATTGTTCTATTTTTTGTGCTGCATACCCTTACTTTTGTTTTTTCTGCATTGATTCGTAAATTTCGTCCTTTTAATTTTTCTTCCCAAATTTGCAAATTATTTCTTATTTTTGTTTCGTTCTTTGCGGATATGACCAAATCATCAGCGAATAGGCATTCCCATAAATATATCGCTTTCAGTTCTTTTTGGCCTATGTATAGTTTATTCGTGTCACTTCTGATTTCTTTTGCAATGTCATCTATCACCAGATTGAACAGTGTCGGACTTAAAACTCCTCCCTGCGTCAGCCCATTTGTTCCCGCCGTAACCTCCAAGATTACTGACAAAAATCTACCGGTTCTTCTGTTTAAAAAATCTGCCGGTCACCCTTGCCAAGTACAACTTACACTCGTTGAGTAAACTGTTTTGTAAATGTAAAGACGCCATACCTCTTCTCTTGAGGTATGATGTCACCTATTCCATTCCCTGCTCTCAATGTGAGTCCATTTATATTGAACAGACCTCACTATATCTCAAAAATAGAGTTAGACAACATATGAACGATTGTTAGAATTTTTCTAACACTGGCAGTAATTATGATGACACAGGACATCTTTTCAATTTTGATGGAGTGTCAGTTCGGTCAACTACCGAACACTCTTATTGGAAGAGACTCTTTTTAAAGATGTATTATATCAATATTAATAAAAATAGCATTAATTTCCGTAGTGATATTAATAATTTAAGCAATATTTACTCATATTTATTTGAAATTGATAGAAGATTACATAATAAATGAAATTAACCTACATCTTAACGTCTGATTATCCTGTACATGGTGTACACTCTGTATTTCCAACTGCACCTCATAACCTCTCCTGGATTTCGCGCCTTAGTGTCGTGTGCATGCTGTCATGGCCTCCTCCCGCATTTTGTGTTTGTTATTCTAATTTTAAATCTATAATTAAATTATTATAAATAGAATTAAATTTTCGACTTTTAACATGTTGTACTGTTCATAACGTTTATGTTATTTATCTCCGACGTCACTCAAATAATTGTAAGTTCTTTTTCACTTACCTTAGAACATTTACGCATTAATTGGTTGTAATCTCTTCATAGTTGATTCTTTGAGGAAGTAATAAACTAATTGCGAAAGTTTGGAATTGAAAAATTGAGTATTGATTCAAACTTCGGCTGCCCATACAACCTATTAACCGTGAACCTAAACGTTGTAACAGTTACTCTTTCACCGATGTATTCAACATTTTATATGCCACAATATAGACGAAAAAAAAACAGATCTTATAATTTTGTCATCGCAAATGTCCATACAAAAACAGGAAGGGTTCATGTAACCAATAAGGATTGGAACATAATATTGTCCATCATGTGAAAAGCAACCTTTTGTGGTCATCCTTTTTCTGGGGGAAGGATGTAAGATTTTAATTTACAACTAGGGTCTTCTGGCTCTTTGGGGGGGAGGCTCCTCTGAAGGAAGGGGAAAGGGAGAGAAGGGGGAGGGAGGGGCGTGAGTATGGAGGGAGTAATTACCCCAATTACCAACGGACGTAAGAAGACAATTTCTGGGAAGCCAAAAATGAACCCCAGAGAATTATTTTGATCAGCCAGCCAGAGGATATTTGAATGGCTGGTATAATGTAATTGGTAAAGGAAATAGCAGATTGAATACAAAAAGAGGCTGTAGTGTTTCTGGAAACTCTAGATCAAACCGAACCATTCTTATCTTTATCTTAACCAGTTGTCGGAAACTATAAAGTTAATGCTTTTCCATTACTACATGCATACCAAACTGTAAAGTATAGTTTGTTTTTTTAATATTTCTAATGTATTTGTGCTTTATATATTAAGTTACTTCATTTTTATGTCTATGTTTTGCTGATATCATTCCATTGGGAAATGGAAAATATTTTTTTTAATGTGTGATGTTGTGTGTGAATTGGCAATTAAAGAATTCTAAAGTGAGTTTAAATTTGGTTTAAACACCTTCCTTTGGACATTTTGCTTTTCCGCCTTCCTTTTACTTTTTTTAACGTTTTCACCCATTTTTAGTTTTATTTAGAACTTTTTCATTGAACAGATTCATCAAGAGACGGGATGGTCTTCGTATGAATAACACATTTCACGAAATCATCTACTACATACATCCTAAATGTCTTACGTAAGCACTGAAATATAAAATCAATTATAAATCCTCTCAAATAAAGGTATCACGGTATATAAAAAGGAAAAAAAAATAAGGCAATTTCTCCACGAAATGATAAAAAAAGTAATTAACGTATCCGTCAAAGATTGATTACAGGTAATTAGGGTCCGTCGTAGAGCGACGTAATCGCCGCCTTCAGAGAATTATGTAAACGAAATGGTCATGACTTAATTACACGTCCTTCGCGACGTCATAAATCATCGAATGACCGGTAAGGTAGGCTTTTCTGTTATTTCTGTTGTTTTTACACCACCCTCGAAAATATACGGCCAGTGCACACAACGCGCCTATAAAAAAAAACCGGTACGAATATCTACGCTTTTCAGTTTGAATTAATAATAATTGTGGGGAATATTGATTCAAATAAGGAGAGAATGTGTAATTGTTGAATGGTCTTCGAGGCATTAAACCATTCACTACGGGGTAAAGACTGTACTTCTGCATTTCATTAGGATTGTCGTTTATTATTATTATTAAATGTTATTAATAGATTTCGATTTATTTAGGCATGTGAGTTTTATAATAGCATCTAATCACAAGAAAAACGGAACTCGTTAGTAATGAATCAATTTTTAGAGTTTTGAATACTCTTGCGACAGCCTTTGGTAAGAATGTACTTTAAGGCTGGCCGGTGTCACACTTGCCACTTGACACCGACAAATAAATAAACATTATTTAGAAAGAATTTATACAGGAAACAAGCTGCTGTCTTTCAAAACATCATCAAGCATTTTTAACAGTGGATAAAAGAGTAAATTTTCACATTAAAAATGTGTGTAACACTCGGTTGATATTAGCACGCATATGTTTTCACCTACCAAGGATTCTTCAGCTGCACTGGTCAACCTAATATATTATACGGAGAAATTCGTATACATACTGTTGTGGTTTTGGACAACCCATTTATCACTGAGGTGTATTTTAAGTTGCATATTATGGTTGTCGTGATTTCGTTGTCCGAACAGCTGATTTTCAATTTACCGAGAATTTTTACAATTTTGTTTTGTTTTGAATAAGTTTAGTTTAAGAGTTTATTGTGTGATTTTAATTATGTAGTGTTAAGATTTTTTTTATTAATCCAGTCATTACAAATGTCTATTGTTCGCTTGTGCTGATTTTTATGCCGTATTCTATTTTAATATTGTCGTTAAGTTCTATCCGTCTGCGTTGTACGAATTTTGAGAGAGGGATTTTTGTAAGAAAAACAATTGTAGGATTTTGTGAAGGAGTTCCTTGTTCGACTATTGGTGTGAGTAGACGTATTTCTTAATCATTGTCGCCATTTTGTTATTCATTTTGTTTTAAAAAATTAATTTTATATTCTTCTTTAATTATAGTCAAGGAATTATTTTTGTAATAATTGTTAGTGTATTAAAGTGTGCACTTTATAGATATAAGATCAATTATTATTTTTTGTTTAGGAAGATTTATTTTAGTTTTTTCTCTCGTCTATATTGAAAGAGTTAATTTTTCCGGTATTCTATTTTGCTGTATCTTTTATTTATCTATCACCTCGTTTGGGTAAGTAGAAGCTTTGTTCTTTCATTTAGCTTTTTCATTTTTGTAAATTTCTAGCTTTTGTCCACGCTTAGATTATTTTAATTTGAGAAACCACGTGGATAGAAATTCAAAGGGTTTTGAATTGAATAATCTTCCTGACAAATAAAACCTTTCTTTTTTTGCTGTGTATAGGAAACAGCATTGTTCTAGTTTATATTAGAGTCTAGTGCAGTTTTTATTTTAGGCCAGAACCTTCAGTTCAGGGTTTTTTTCAGCGCAATTGTATTTTAGCCTGTCATCTCGTTTGTGTGAGTAGAAGCTTTGTTCTTTTATTTAGCTTTTACATTTTTGTAAATTTCTAGCTTTTGTCTACGCTTAGATTATTTTAATTTGGGAAACCACGTGGATAGAAATTCAAAGGGTTTTGAATTGAATAATCTTCCTGAACAAATAAAACCTTTATTTTTTGCTGTGTATAGAAAATAGCATTGTCCTAGTTATATTAGAGTCTAGTGCAGTTTTTATTTTAGGCCAGAACCTTCAGTTCAGGGTTTTTTCAGCACAATTGTATTTTAGCCTATCATCTCGTTTGTGTGAGCAGAAGCTTTGTTCTTTTATTTAGCTTTTTCATTTTTGTAAATTTCTAGCTTTTGTCCACGCTTAGATTATTTTAATTTGAGAAACCACGTGGATAGAAATTCAAAGGGTTTTGAAATGAATAATCTTCCTGAACAAATAAAACCTTTCTTTTTTGCTGTGTATAGGAAATAGCATTGTTCTAGTTTATATTAGAGTCTAGTGCAGTTTTTATTTTAGGCCAGAACCTTCAGTTCACGGTTTTTTCTGCACAATTGTATTTTAGCCCATTTTGTTAAAATAAATTGATTGTTTGATAGCGTCACTGGGTTAAAAATTCTGTTCTTTTATTTTATTTTAAACCTTTACAATTTTTGGTGCTATTAGGAAAGTCTGATTTCATTTACTCACAATTTACTTTTCGTGGTTAGAATAAAGTTTTAATTCGCGAGGGTAACTCTGAGATTAATAGTTCTTTTGTGTTCATTAAAATCTTTTCCGTTGAGTTAGCTAATTTTTCTTTTCTTTTTCATTTAAAAATCAGTTTAGCATTTTTATTTATTTCAATTAATACACAGCAATACTTAATAAGTGGAATTGGTATTGATATTCTTGTAGACAAAAGAAGTAAAGTATGATGTTCCTTTCATACGGCATCTCCCAATATTTCCAATAACTTTGTCACACATAACGACACTTTTTAAATTTTGGCATAAAACTGGGACGACACAAAAGAAAATCTCATCCAAAACCAGAACTTTGCTCTTTTCCCATCTCACTGATTGAAACATTATAAAAACATGAACGTCAAATTCTCCATACCAAGCTCCAACGACGTTCATCAATCTCTCAAAATCTCAATCTTAACTTTACAACCACCACTAACCGAATTTTACGTAACCTCTGCGCGAAACTTCGTACGCAAACTTTATAAATTCGCCGAAAAAATATTCGCGTCTTTTCTGCGTTGAAGAAAAGCCATCCTTAATCTCTGATTTCTGTGTTACCGATATACAAGGACGAGGTTATTAATGAATTGATAATGCGATACGCCATCTAACGGTGGGCTGTTAGAAATTATAAACGTCGTGAGAGTTTTACGGGTCGCTTAACCGCTGAAATTAATAATGGCGAGTATTAATCAAATGGAGTGTAAACGGAGAAGGAAGACGGCGGGTTGGGGGGCAGTAAGCGGCCTCTCTTGACTGCCCGGGGCGCGGGTATAAATTTATAAACAGGCCGTGATATCGTACCGTAAATGGGGAAGCAGGTGTTTAAAATGTAAGAGACGGTGTAAAATCCGAGAGCGCGAGGGCGGAATGGGGAACTTTAAAAAGTTGGAATTTTACAGATTCGGGTCAGGATGGAAAAAAATAGAGTAAAATGCGGGCGGAAGTAACACGACCTGCTTTCGATGAATAAGGAAATCAGACATATGATTTCAGCTCCCTGTGAAAAAGTACCATATGATCAAATACACTGAGAATAGTACTGGCTCAAATATCAATAATCCACATTTATTAAGTGAATTTTCGTCGACAGAACGAAATGTGTTATTGTTATGATAAAATATTATTTACAATCGTTGATTAAAGAATAATAAGATTGAAATAAATTCGTTTTTATTATTATAACAAATCATTTTACATTAGTCCATAGATACTAATTGTTATGGTACACATATTTTCATACATTCAATAAATATTTTTGTTAGTAATATGAATATGAACGAATACATATTGTTATTTTTACGTCAACTTTCATAAAATATTCACCATATGAACGCAATAAAGTATTAAACGATACCTTCCCCGTTATTTTAATGGTTTGCAATTTATTGCAAGAACAAACAGATAACATACCTTGATGAAAAGTGTACGTCAGCTAATGCATTTATTAAATATATACATATATAAAAGAAGACAACGAATAGAAATCATTGAAGTGCAAACATGGCTGCAAAGAGTATAACCATTCTCCATTTTCAATTTTACAACATTTCTAAACTATGATTCGATAATTAAAACTTTATGATTTATTGCAAACATTTTTGAGTGTCAATAAACCAATATAGTACACATGACAGATGTATTTTATTTGTCACTACCAACATGATATTTTGAATAAATAAAATCATGGCTTGCTAGAGAGTATATTTAATTCACTATATTGTGCCGTAAATTATATACTTAATACGGATTTTTAAGCTTTTACAGTTGTAGTTAATAATAACCATATGTATTTATAAACATTACATAAAATATTATAAACACGGATGCAACTAAATGAGAAGAATGTTTGAAGTAAACTGTTGTTACTAAACCTGTTGCACACTCGAGAAAATTTCTTTAGGTTACAGTTATTTTGCATGACCAGAAGCGGGTAACTTGATGTAATGTAAGAAAAAAAAAACATGTACAGTGATAATCGTGGGCAATTTTTTCGCAACCAACAACTATCGCTGTAAAATTACACCTTCAATTTAATATTTGATAGTATAGCATGCTCAATATACAGGTCAATAACAATCGCGAATATTCGTTAACTTGGAGTTTACTTGAATTGGTTAAGTCAATGAGCTGAGTTGAATTGATTCACTCACAACGATTGCGTACGAAAATGATTTATTTCACTACTTGCACATATTTACAGAGCCAAATATAACGAATTATATAACAGATTCCTTTGACAATATTATTATTATTATTGTATTTATGAGATGAAATTTTATTTTAAGTAATAAATATTAATTATTTTCCTAATTTTGGAAATACGTTTGAAGGACATTGGGAGTTGTGGTAAAAAGCCAAATGTGATTTTTAAATCATTAAGTCCTAAGGTTTATTTATTAGTTTTAATAACAACAATACGTAAATATTGAGGGATGTCGAAAATCTCTATTCGGATGTGGAAATTGTGTTTCTCATTCTCACTAACGATATAATATCCGGGTGAAATTTGAGTTTCACGTCATTTCTTACCTATTAAGCCTGGAGCTATCTTGTTTTAAACAGATATTTATCCCATCTGCTTAGAAAGTTGTATTTTTTACACGCTTGTTACGTGATTTCTGGGATGAAAAATTTATATACTGCTTTGGAGTGGAAAAGTAGATGACGCGATTTTTATGATAAAACTGCACATGTTAGATGTGACCAAATATGTTACTATTGTCAAATATCACTACATTTGACGCAGTTTAAATGAAATTGAGAGATTAATTAAAGTATTTAGTAACTTCTGGATAAATACTTCCTTTTAGGGTATACTTTGAACAATAAATATTAGTGATCAATGTTTTAATTCAGGCTAGCAGGTATTTAACTTACATACCACTTGTCATAAATGCACGGCACGAAATACACCAGACAAATACACATCTATTTAACTAATCATTGTATGTTGAAATCCATTGAATGTAGTTAGTGAAAGTGTGTATGGAGAAAACGTCCTTACATTCACAAAAAGTTTTTAATATATCTCAGGTCTTAAGAGCGTCCAAGAACCAAGTCTTGCTTCTATACCCGTTGGCATTAATGGGGATATTGAAATGTATTTGGGATAGCGGAGAGGGCAAATCAACTCTATTTTGGACAAGTTTAATAAGAAAACAACCACTGGTATCTATTCTTCGACGTGTGAGACAGGTCATATTATGCCTATCAAGTATATCGTCATAATTAGTACCGCGAGGTAGATAAACATGTCTAACTAAGCGATAAATACTTTAGAAACTGTTTCTGCACCCTCTCCAAAATGAGTTCGTGATAAAGGGAAAAGGGATACCAAATAACTGAAGGATATTCGAGTTTGGGCTTAACAAAACCAAAAAAGGGAATCTTAATAACATTAACATTAGTAAAGTGTCTGCAAGATCGTATTAGGAATCCCAATTTTTTGGAGGCAGAGCTAGCGATTTGTGTAATATGCCCAGTAAACGATAGCTGAGAGTCAAATAACACCAAGGTCACGGATTATATCTACAAATAGGAATATTATTAGCTGAATAGGGAAAACTTATTGTGGTGTTACATTCGAGTATTAAACGACAGCGCACTTATTCACATTGAGGTTGATTTTGTTTCGATCACATCAATGATTGTCAATGTTACGGTTTTTATGCAGTAACCCACAATCAGATAAGGAAGATATTCTATTATAAATCTTTAACCCATCAGCATGAGCTGCAATTCTACAATCCAGTAATGACAAGAGATCGTTTAAATAAACATTAAAGAATAAGGGACCCAAGTGTGAACCTTGTGGTACCCTAGTGCAAGTTACAAAGGAATTCGATATGAAGCTATTGTAAACAACATAACAGACACGATTGTTTAAATATTTTTGAAGAAAGTTTATAGTTTTCGGAGTAAAATCTAAGCCTGAGAGCTTAAGAAGTAGAATTTTATGGTTAAGGGTGTCAAACGGCTTGGAAAAGTCTGTATATAAAATATAAATTTGTTGACGCATTTGCAGGCCTTGAGTAATTACAATAGCATTTTCTTCCTTTGGTTTGAAATATATTATTTATAGGAATTTCAATTAGGTTTAAATATATAACTACCCTGACAGTGTACATTAAATACATTTGTAATAGCTCTCACAAATCTCAAAAGTTTTGTTTGAAGTACGTTTCCTATTAGTCTATTATTTTCTTCTTGACACAAGGAGTATAAATTTATCCATTTTGGAAAGACATTTTCTGAGTAAAGATTCTGATCATTATTAGTGAAATCTTTTTTGGCGCAATTTTTCTACCGTAGACTTTTCTAGAGACTGGATAATTTTGAGTTATAGAGCACTTAAACGTTAATAACTTTTACTTAAAACATTTTCGTTTTTAAGTCATTGAGGAAAGCGTGATTGATCGATGCCCAGTTAAATGACAGATCCTGTATATTGAAATATTCGTAGAATATTAAGAATATGTTTTTTTTTTAATATGCCCCTAGTATTCTTAAATGTGCTATCTGGAGTAGTTACAAAAATCAGATTGCTACTAGTATATAAAGCACACTCGTGTGCCTACCACACACGATACAGAGCTGAACGAATCGCCAACCTAATACAAACAACGCTAAAGCTTTAACGTATAACACCGATACATAGTGTATACAGTATTGCCAACTTATGCGCGCGCTACACCGCCTGTATACGTGAGGACGCACGGTATTTCGCGTGCAGAAAGATCCCGAGGGCCGAACCAAGCTGGCGAGTGGTTCCCGTGAGGGCTATAACGCTGCGACCGTTGAGTGATAATTATAGGTCACGTGACGTATAATTGTAATCATTACTCTACACAAATGGTCGGCTAGAACGTCTTCTGAAACTTGTGGAGCGTTTCCGCAATATACTTACCGAGGTACCACCTTCCGCCAACCCACTACTCGTCGCTTGTTGTCTGTTTGCGTGCGGTTATCTTGCTTTAAATTATGCAAGACGACGATGGCTCATTCAGAATTGATGGAGTGGAAATATTTGTGGATCGGACGCTGTGGCAGATGTTTGGGGGCGGATTTTTGGATTTTTATATCAATATTTGAGGAGATTAAGTTATTAGTACTTTAGTATTTCAGCTTAAGAACTGTTAAACAGTCAGTTTTAGGTGATTAGTACTTTATGAGTTTTATAAAACCTATAATCTAAGTATCATATAAAAAGAATAATTTCCTTACTTTCTCTTACACAATTTGATATAATCGAAATTTTACCAAATTAGAGAAGTATGAAGGCAAAAGTAGTATTATCATTATTTGTTTCAGCACTAAGTTATAATGCTGACAAGCGATTAACATTCACATCATATAGGAAACATGCATAAAAGACGCTTTGTTATATTTTGGATACAATAGTTGTATTAGTGAACGTACCAGTAAGTAAGCCAAACTATACCTTCTTTAATACTTCTTGAATGGCGACCTATTAAAATGCAAAACTTCTGCTAACTTGCTTGGGATGCTTTTACAAGAAACACTTGGCTTGCCGCCAATTAATACGCAGTTTATATACGTCGTGCAATATTTCACTTCAAGTGTTTGGTAACAGTTTATTACTATCAGGTTTTCACCAGAATGCTATACGGCATTGTCTTTTGGAGTTCATAATACGTATGTATGCACTTCCGACATATCCACTATACTTGCTGTTTTCTTTTGTGGACAAATGTTCTAGTATTTGATAATTGGAAATGCTTAATGTATTGCTCATTGACTAGCGAAATTACTAAACTGATACATTTACAATATTTTGTTGAAAAAAAATGAAAAGATATTCTGTCTTATTAAACTCTGTAATCAGGCGAAAGCATAATTACATCTACAAACAATTAATGGGACTTGCTATATTAAACAGTGATATAATATAATGCTATTCGGCTTAAATTTAAACAACCATAAAACTCCTTATGGAAAAATAGTGGGATTAATTTACAAAGATATTGTGGTAATGGGAATGTTAAGTGAAAGGAATTCTTTATATCAAAAAAACGAATTTTGGATTTTATATATTTGATTCAAAGGATTTTTAATTAAAGCAAATACGTCATATCCTAAAACAAATAAGGTTGGAATAAACATTTTATTTTACTTGAGTTTTTTGTTTTTTGATTCAAACAACTATTTTAGGCAGCAATAACTTTAGAACATGTATTGAACAATAACATTCAAACGCATTGAACGAAACAACATGATTGTTTTAGTGTCACAGCAAGAAAATATTGATTGAAATAAAATATTTGTTGAAAAAACTGGTCTGTTTCTATTCAAATATATATATATTAAAAAATATATATATATATTAAAAAATATTTTTGAAAACATACGCGTGCACATTGTGTCACACGTTTATAATTTGGTGGAAGTTAATAATGTTGGTTCATGTTTGTTGTGGCGCATTTGTACCTTCCATCAAAAACATTCTATACATCCTGTTTGTAATTTGCACCATACAAAAGTATTAAAACCCTGACGACCGCCTTCAAACACCTTAAACGAGGTAAAACATCAAAAAACTTTTTTCAAATGTTAGGTTCGAACTAGACTTAAAAATGACGATCACCAATTTTCCCTGCAGAGTAACTTATCAAGTTACTTCAAAACACTTTTGTATTAAAATTACAAACTGTTGAGAATATACAAATGCAGAAATTGTTTGGCAGAAATATTTTTTTTTTGTTAAAACAATACTTTTTCTCAATGTAGATAACAATACTTACTTAAAACTCTCTTACCATGAAGAATATATTTCAAACTTTATACATTAATATCCGTAAGTCCTCTGTCTTGAAGATACAGTTGTTTCTTAAAACAATATTTTATGTTTTTGCTTTGGTTCCGGTAATTATTAGAATGTTAGAGAATAAATTAATAAGTACAATTCGGTATTTGGTACTTCCATTCCTTTATTATACATTATTATATATCTGTTTTATATAATACATGTTTCAGCGTCTGTGTGCCATCTTCAGGTCTTTAAAAAAACGTCATAATAATTAAGATTAAAAGATCCGAAGAGAGCACATGGATGCCAAAACATAAAAAAAAAATGTAATAAACGAATAGAAAAGTGCCTAATAGCGGATTGTATTTATTTACGCTTTCATAAATATATAATTCCATTCTAAAGGATACTACTTATAAATTATTAGAATACTAATATAATATTGTTATTGTTATTTATTATATTTTTAAGAAGTAAAAAACTGAAGTGACCTATAAAATTATAGCACCTGTCAAAATTAATATTGCAATAATTCACTCAAAATTTTTGTTTTTCTGATTACGTTTTTGCTTCACACTCTTATTTGTCGTTTTCTACCTGAATGAGTTTGTTTACGTGCTGTTTAAATCGGAAGTTTGATGTCTATCAGTACTCCTAGATTTTTCACACATTCAGACTGCTGTACCTGTATGCCATCAATGGTAATACTAATACTCCGCGACATGCACTTCGGAGACTGTCTTTGTCGAAGAGTTGCATACCTGTTTTGGATGGATTGATGTGTAGACAATGCTTCCTGCAGACATCACTCAGTCCCTGTACATCGTTCTGAAACTGGTATAGTGCGTGGTCCTGATTCGTAGCATTGAAGGTGACGTAAACTTGCGTATCATCGGCATAAAGGTGGTAGTTGGAAGTTAAATTCACGAATAGATTAGAGGTGTAAATACAGAAAAGAAGGGGTCTGAAAATCGATCCATGAAGAACGCCAGACTTTACTGCGAGAGCCTCAGATGTACGGCCCTCCAAAGTGACTCTCCAACTCCTAAATTCCAGGTACGAAGCAAAAAAATTTATGGCTTCATCACCAATTCCAATATAATGTAAAACAGCCAGCAACATCTGGTGATCTATAGTATCAAACGCTCTCGAGAAGTTTCATTTTGAAACAGTCTGTACTTATTTGTTATATATATTTCTACGCTGTCCGACTACTTTATAAGCTTATTTGGGTAAGTATCTATTTCACGATCTTATCTTTCTATCTGATCCCAACCTTATATCCACTGAGTTTTCAGTTTGAGGCGTTATGGAAAGTGAAGTGTATACCGTGGAAATAAGTAGAAAGCCGAGATTATGCACAGAATTGTGGTATTTGCTGGTATATATTCTGTAATAATGCATAGATTAAAGATGCTGTGAATCATTAAAACAAAGATTGAAAAAGTGCATTCTAGGAGAAGGCCAACTTAATTTACTTTTGAATTTGAACATTTTAAAGTTAATGATAGAACGTAGAAGGGCCTACGAGCAGGGCGAAAACGATACATTGTGGGACGGTTGATTTTGACAAATATGAGCATTGAGCATACTGCTAGCAGGACTTTCAATACTATCGTTGAATTCCACACATTTTCAGCTCTTAGCACATTTTTTCTACCACACATGTACCTCAAAGGGCAAGTGAGTTACGACAGGTTAAAGATCTGTTGTTTCTAAAACAGGTAAACCATGGATTCCGTGCGTGTAGGTAGACGGGTGGCTGTTCCAGTCGTATATTTTAACGGAAACAATGAGCACACTATTTTTACAAATATTAGAAGCAGGTACCTACGTATTGCTGTCGACACCTTGTAATTCGCCAGAGTTTTTTTTAAGTTGCATAGATGCTTTCATGTTAACTCCAATTTGCCTTTGTCAATGTTTCGGGCGAGTTTTTGCAAGTTCAAATATTTTATTTTGTATAAGATTTAGTTAATGAATTGTTTGTTTGATTTATTTAGTTAAGTGTTCTGTCGTTTTAATTTAATTTCATTTGTTAATATGTTTTGCGTTCACTAGTTTTGTTTATGTTATTATGTTTTGAGATTTTGTCCGTTGCCGGACTGTTTCTGTTGCGGCTTCGCTGTACGCAGCGGGCTTGTTTGTCAGGCAGTTCCTTGACAGATGCCGGCGTAAGTAGACGTAAATTTGTATTTCATTGCTGCCACTTTGTTTATTCTTATGATTTAAAGTGTTGTTTGGGTTTAATTGAATTTATTTCGTCCATCAAGGAACTCGCTATATAATAATTGTTATTATATTGTCGTGTACACAATTTAGGTATAAGATCATTTATTATTTTTGGTTCTGGAAGACATTTTTAGTTTAAAGAGTTAATTTTTTTCGTTTTTTAATTTTGCTGATTTGTAATTAATTTTTAATCACCTCGGGTTGGGTGAATAGAAGCTTTGTGCTTGTATTTAAATGTTTCTTTAATTTTGAAACCACGTGGATTGGTTTCATATAAAAAGGATTATCTTCCTACTGATTTGTTTTTTTGCTTTGATAGAGATTTAGCATTGTCCTTTTGTAATTTAGATTTGAACAGTTTTGATTTAGACCAGGACCCTTTGTCCACGGTTTTTTTTTTCTGTATAATTGTAATTAACAGTTTTTTCTTTTTTTTGTAATAAAAATATTCTTGATTTGTTATTTAACGTCATTCCTAATTCTGTTCTTTATTTTTGATTAAACCTTTTCAATTTTTGGGGTAATTAAAAAAAGTCAGATTTCTTTCACCCACTTTTTACTTTTCCTGATTAGTTTTAATTTGCGGGGGTAACCCTGAGTTTAATTGTTCTTTTACGCCCTTTTAAATTTTTTATCCGTTGAGCTAGCTAATTTAATTTTTCATTTTTAATTTTCATTTTGCATTTTCTTTGATACTTTCAGTACACAGCAGTATGTATATGTATTCCGTTCATTTGACTTGTGACCAAAAATTTAATAAGGTCATAGCAAACATATTGGTACTACAATGAGTTAGCCATGGTTTCGTAAAGTTTTTTGTCATAAGTCAAATGAACGGTATATAAATGCCCACTCCTTTTAAAAAACTTTACGATGCCTTTGGAATATCCAAATAATATTTGTATGAACAAAAGTTACGCTGATTCCTAGTCTCTATGGAAAGACAGGTACTGCTGGAAGAACGTTCATGTCCTCGTTGAAAGACAAGCTTATGCGCGGAAAAAATGTCCTGCTAATGACCAGACCTGCTGTACAAAAGTACTTCCAGAAGCGCTTCCAGTAGGACAATCGCTTGTACATTCTATCATTAAGTGTCTTATATTTTTATATAATTCTGTCATGATTTTTCATTGTTACCTATAAAGCTCATGGTAATCAAGCGACATTTTTCTTGTAATGATGTATTGGGGAAAAGTAGAGCTTCTAAAAAACATCCTACGTCTTGAAAATGTATGAGAACCTAAGGGTAAATCGCTTATAACTTTTTTTCTTAAATTTAGAATTGTAAGTAGAAATTCAGGTAATTTATCCATGAAATGAAACAATAACTAAACTCTTAAAAATAATATGACAACAAACACTCGAAAACTAAATCTGCAGAATACTCATCTAGTATTATATTCAATACTCTTAGGGGCAAAGAATCACTAGAGAAACAAGAAAACGATAGGGGATTAGCAGGAGCGGCTAGAAACGGTGATAAGACGTAATCAAATCACACTCCATTACAAATTGTTGCGAACAAGGTGAGAGCGTTAACTACATTAAGGATTCGTGATGGCAGCTTTCACCCTGGGAGGCGGGTTGAATTACCTCCTTATACCTTTCCTCGGATCCGCCGTGTCGTAATACCAAATAATTTATCTCCAGCTTTCCGGTTGCAAATTTAAATTGCCCAGCACTTAACAAGGACGTTCAATTCAGGCAGTATAGATTTATTGATCTGCATACTTCTGGTAATCATTTAGGTATAAAACGAAGAAAAAATTATGCATAATTATCGACCCTTTTCACATGTTCACCCACCGGTAACAGTTAGTCACGCTTTTAAACATTATTGAGTTAATAAAAATGCGAACTGGAAACATTTATCTTCGGCGAATGTGGAGCGTGTGTGTACATACGTATTATATACATTTCGAAATCACTATAATTAAAAATGCAGGAATAAGGTAATCCACTCCAATTTGTACGGTGTGTGCTTTTTAATGTACTACTCCCGGCACGGTGGACGTGTTGCGTTGTATCGATAAAATCAGCCATTCGCACATCAGAGTATTCTCTAATTAAAGTAATTAAACAAATAAAACGACCGACCTTTCCGTTTCGATAATGTAATTTTATTTAAATTACAAGTGAATTAAATGTGAGAAGGTGTGGTAAAACATTACACAAAGCTTATACGTTATTATCTATATATATGTACAGAATTACGAGGATTGTACGCTATTAATGGATATTTTACATACATACAAAATCGATAGTCGTTACATTTACAATTTTACAATTTCCTTTGTGATAATTTTTCGTTTGCGTCATCGGCCATGATAATGGCAGGTAACTACAGTTTTTATAACCTACGCATTACTTAATTTAATAATCATATGATAACGTTTTTTTTTTTTTTTGTTTCAATCACCTAGAAAGTTGTACTCGCATACAGAACTAGATAACAACATTTTTCATTAACATTTATACTTTTTTTAATTATAACAAATTCTTTGGTTTCGAGAGTCTTTGGTAATTAGAAACAATAGTTTCTAATAACTGATCATCAAGAAAGGAAGAAAAGTGCGATTAAAATGTCAGACAAAGGGATTATTTGCAATTACAAGAAAAAGACCCAGTGGAGTTGGGACGATGTTGTAGGTATATAATAATAATAATAATCTTTATTGCCCAACAAAACTAACCACTAATAGGACAATATAAAACAGAGAGTGCGTAAAACTAATTATTAAAGGTAAGCAAACTAAGCAAAATACTATTTGTGGTGTGAAATAATAAAAAAAATACAAAAACTTGGAAAAAAGATACTGCTGTGGTTAGACAACCCGCGTTATCGCTAAGTGTATTTTAAGTTGCATAGTTTTGTTGTTATGATTACTCCGTTCGTTTGATTTCAATTAACCGAAAATTTTTCACAAATTTAGATTTTATTTTGTATAAATTTAGTTAAAGAGTTTATTGTATGATTTAATTAATTAAGTGTTAAGTTTTTTTATATTATTCCATTCATTAATTTGTTTAGTGTTTGCTAGTGTAGATTTAATGCGGATTCTATCCAATATTGGCGTATTGTTTATACGACTGCGTTGTACGATTTTGAGAGAGGGATTTTTGTAAGAAAAACAGTTTAGAGTTTTGTCATTTTTTCCGTTGAGCTAGCTAATTATTTTTTTTTTATTTTAAAATTCATTTAGCATTTTCATTTAATTTAGCCAGTACACAGTATAAGAATTTAATGGAACTAAGAGGGACGGTGGAAAGGATCGGTATACATATTATTTGCATTCCTGGCCATGTGAGTCAAAGGAGCCTTCATTAGAACATTTGTTCTGGCTGTGGGTGTCAAGAAAGTGTCCGTTGAACGAGTATCACGCGTGGGAACTATGAATTTGACGTCGGCTAAAATATTGGGTTCATCTATATTATTACTTATTAGTTTCAACATAAATTTAGCGCTGGCTGACTCGCGTCGAATGGAAAGACTTTGAAAACTATGCTCTTCTAGCAGCCTTTGATAATCTATACAACGAACAGGATATATACGCGTTTTTTTGAATGATAAATATTTTAGGAAACGTCTTTGTATCTTTTCCACTTGCAAAATTTGATAGTTGTAATAAGGGTACCATATAATCAAGGAATATTTGAGCTTCGTTCGAACTAATGAATAAAAAAGCTTCTTCAGTGTTTCCAAGTCATTAAAGTTTTTGCAAGTCCTAATAATAAAACTCGGTGAACGTGACGCAGATGTACAAACGTGTAGAATATGTTCAGAAAACTAAAGTCGTTGGTCGAATATAACCCCTAGATCTTTGACCTGCGTAAGCTTTGGAATAGGGAATTGCTCAATAAAGTAATCAAAAATCTGCGGTTTCTTGGTCGCCGTATAAGTCACTACTGCACACTTATGAGTGCTGATCTTGATTTTGTTTTTTCTGGCACCAGTTATTAATAACACACAGATCTCACTGTAGATCTTCACAGTCGAAGATTCAAGAAACTTTGCCAAAGATTTTCAAGTCATCTGCATAAGCAAGAACACGGCTTTCAAGTGTAAGTAACAGTAGGTCGTTAATGTAAATAAAACAGTAGTGGGCCAAGGTTTGACCCATGAGGGACGCCTGAAGTTGCAGTATAGATATCAGTATATGAGATAAAAATAGTTTATTATATTTCCTCTGTTTTATTTTAAACGTTAAAACGTTTTATTAGGCATCAGTGATATCCATTTTTTAGAATTATATTGTGTGGAATTTGAAAGTCTTTAACGAAGCTTCAAACAATGTGCATTTACTTCATGTCGGTATAATAAAATTGACGTTTTTGAAGAAAGTCTCCTAAAAATTTGGACATGAACCATACATTTTGCGCCCAACGTGGGGCTTGATTATTAAATCTGAATTTAAATAGCTGCTTTACATAAAAAACAAACATAGATATGCTCTTTCTTTGTTGTAGGAATTGTCTGATTTAAAGTCCTTGGAAACACTGTTTTCTGTATTTAATCTCCCATTTCTTTTGCCATTTAACACCAGTCATTTCAATATTGTGATACCCTATATTAAACTGTACACTTCTCTGGCTGTTTGATTGAAGTAATCTTGTGGGTCCATTTTTGATCTTAATTTTTTGCATGTGACCTTTTTGGTAGTGCACAGTGGCCTGTAAGGGGTAATGTAATACCAATTCCTATTAAGCTGCAATTGTTCTTCGGTCTTCTTCTTTGATGGTCTCTGAGCAATAATAAAGGTCTTTCCATGAGTTTACCTGGTTATTTTATCCAAGTATTCTTTGTATTTTTCTTTTACCCAGTTTCTTCCCTACTCTCGTGCTGTGGTCTTGGACACTCCTAGAACAGGTCCTAGGCCTATACATGGAGCGGATGAACTCTTCTTTGCTAACTGATCAGATTCTTCATTTCCTTCGATTGCCAAATGTCCGGGCACCCACAGCTAAGTAACTTTATTGCAGTCTGTCAGGCTATTCAATTCTCGAATACTACACTCGAATAAAAGTGTCACGGGGCTAATCACTTTTCAACAACATCGTCACGCAATAGTTCTAAGGTTGTTCAAATAATTTTTTCAATGATAGCCTACGGTAGTCGAGCTTCTTCAAGCTCAGTCTGGGGATTCAACT
The DNA here is from genome assembly GCA_004143645.1 of Protaetia brevitarsis. Classification (NCBI taxonomy): domain Eukaryota; kingdom Metazoa; phylum Arthropoda; class Insecta; order Coleoptera; family Scarabaeidae; genus Protaetia; species Protaetia brevitarsis. Next base: position 1,423,866 of record RXPK01000164.1, on the reverse strand, counting down.
ATTACTGGATGCCTTAGGTTCAAAAATTGTTCCCGTCAATTGTATTTATAATTATCAGATCTTTTCTAAAGTTATAATGTTGATTGGGAAGGAAGCGATAGCCAACAAATATGCAAATGGGCATGCGTTAAAAATATGTAACGTAAATATTACACGTGATACGTAAAATTGCGTCGGCTGGTTACACAATGATACGTACTTCTGCATTAGGTAATATTTACATCCAGTAAATAAAACTAAACCAGTGGTGCATTCTTAACTGTAATTTTCCAACTAAAAACTCTGATGATGCGTACACATTAAAAAAATTAGGTAATTTTTGATAATTCTCCGTACTGAATGAGGATAAATGTACGGAAACCGCCGAAATGTTTGAAATTTTCGAAAGTATTTTACGTGAATATTAATGAGGAAACTTCTCTTTTTTAGAAAAAGAATTCCAACATTGTAATATTACTAAGAAAAATATTAGTATATCTCAGGAAAAACTTAAAACTTCTTACAATTTAGAAAATTATAGTTCGAAATAAAGCAGAGCACGCATGCGTATCCTTAAAGCATTCTGATTAAATTCAGACGTAGGCAGAAGTAGAACTGACATGCTATTCGGTCTCACGTGGTGCTGTTTTCTTGTTGTTTTGGAACTATTTCAAACTATATTCACTAATTGTAGGTGGTATTAATTCATATTAGAAAATCTGTATGTTGTTCTTTTAATATTTTAAGTCCGTTACGCACAATTTAAACTTGAAATATCCGAAAGAACTTACATGCACGTTGGAATTAATTCAGTGTTATCTGTTAAAAACTCACTCAAACTTTGGAACAAAAAGCTCTTCGAAGTAATTTTTCCTAAGAAAAATTTTTCTCCTCACGCAGGAGAATTAAGTAGAAATACATTAATTTGTTATTTTCTCACTGTAAAAAATTTGCAATCTTTGCAAAAAGCTCTTCGTTTTTCACATCAAGAAAAGAAAATCATTAGTATTTTGGCTAAACAACTCTCAACAAGAATAACCTAAGAAAAACATTTCATCATTCTAAGGTACACTGAGTGACGATTCTAGGTGAGAATATCCTGACGGTCTAAAATAAAGCAGCAATCGCACCAACAAGGACACAAAGAAGGTTTCCAACATATTTTCAGATTTAATAAAAGTGAAAATTCTAATTAAATGAACTCTATCAGAGAACTGACATTTCGACGATATGTTTATTACCTCTAAAAGTTAAATACTCGTACGGTTTTAGCGACAGAAAATTGCCGCAAATTCGAATAGACATTTTACCAAAAGTATTTTTATTGTGTAATAATATATTCTCTTCTTATGTTAGATTTGGGAAGTATTTCTACAATTATCGTAAACTAGTTTGAACTAGATTACATTTCTAATTTAAACTAAGTATATGCGAAAAACTTAAAGAACCCAAAAAGAGAATTTAGGCCACTGGCATTAACTTAAATTGTGGAATTTTGTATTTTCATTCAATTATTTACGAAGTAAATCTTCATTATTACAATTATACTTATGTTACTGAAAGTATAAGATGACTATTCTCTGGTGTAGAATCTCAAGACTTTCTCGGTTAACTCGTTTACACAGCGACGCCGCTAACGTAATGCGTCTTCGCGCTGAAATCTCCCAGACGTCCCCCAGGCGTCTCGATGACACTCGACAGTCGAGACGCCATGTTCGACGCGTAACAGAGGAACCAACCGCGACGGCTATTGCGGCGCGTCAAGCGTTCACAAGCTTCCGGAAAATACGCGTGGGGACTATGGAATTACGGGCTGTTCGGATCTGGACGCTACCGTCATGGCGGCAGGTTATTGCCGCCGAGTAACACGATTTGGGTCTGCAAGTTGCGATAGTAAAAAAATCATAGATGGTGACGTAAAATGGTAATCAACACTCGGTTAATTTCACGCTTCGCGCCGATTGGTACCATGTTGATTTAATATTGAATGCTGCTCTATATTATTTATTCATTTTTTTTGTGTTGATCTTAAAAATAGTCGATCAATTTTTGATGAATGAATTGGTTTGGATGGTAAATAAGAATAGATTTAACATCTAAATTGTGTTTTCTCCCAACTTAATCTCTTAATCAACACCTACTTCCAGAATTTATTGAAACTTGGGTGGTTTATGTGGGTGTTTAACTATGAGGCTCATGGAAAAACATGGGGATTAAGGCGAATCTGGACGTCCAAGTGTGCGACAGAGATAAATATATCGGAAAAGTATTCCGCGCTTTTTGGGAAAACGGTACGACCGATTTTGAAATTTTAAACTGTATTTGTCTTAAAATAATGTTTAAATTTGCGCCAACGTTTTAATTTTTTTATTTTCTATGTATATAAATTTTCAAATGTTGTAAGTTTGTTATTAAAAACGATTTCTAAAATCAGCTCAACGGCGCATGTGAAGACCAATGTCTTAATGACAAAACTTTTTTAATTTTTTAATTTGGACTAATAATAACGCCCGAAACAGAAATATTCGTTTTTCTTTTTTCCATCAAATGCCGCCAGGCCGCCGGCTTCTATCGTAACCTAACGCACAGGCCGATGTTTGTTTTGAGGACGTATCTACGTACAGATGGTCTGCTATAGCATCACGTAAGGCATAAATATAAGGATATTCAATTCTGCTTTCAGTACTGTCTTTTTGTGTATTTTACACAACCCAACCTACTTCCTACCTATGTTTTAAATAAGTCGTAAATTCTTAAAATGTGTAAATGTTAATAATAGATAATGTATATACTTTTTATTAAGGAGTCATAATTATAAATACTAAACCACTTCAATAATTTCCTTGATGCCAATGGTATTACGAAACAGAACATCAATAAAATGCAAATAAAAAAATGCATACAGCCATTCTTTTGACTGGGTAAAATGTACCTATAAATTACAATTTCTTTTATATCTGCTTAGATTACATACCTTGTATCATAGTCATTTATATTTACCGCCTAGAATTATTTTTGGATTTTGGCGCACTGAAATACGTAATGACAAAGTAATAAAATGTCTAGGTAAGTAGAAATGGAACTTACATTTTGTACAATAGAATATTAAATCTTAGAAGAAGCCTTTTTTCTTTTCGCGCTGATACGAAGGTGCTTTCGCCTTCTGACGAGTGTCTTTTATCCATTTTTAGATAATGCGGTTTGCTACTTGTAAGAAAGTAAATATTCTTCATACAATAACTGCAGTGCTAAGTCAGTTCCAGAGAAAAAACTTTAGAGGTACTTGACTACAGGTATGCGATGTCTCTCTGTGTGTGTGATGAGTGAGGTTTGTATGTTTATGACAGTGTGTGGCACCCTGACTCATTTATCACAAGTTACCCTATAGGAAGTTGTATTGTAAAATCATAGATACAGGTATAGAATAACACTCAATGAAACGTAGCGAATACTCTAGACAATCTTAGCAATTCATTTTGGGAACATGTAATATAGAAGGCAAACAATTCATACCATTCAAAAAGACAAGAGGTATCTTTCTTTTCGATCTGACTATCGCTTAAGGTTTATTCCTGCAATCACGTGTTCTACAAATGCTCTTACGTACGGATTATATTATCAGTGCTATAATTATGTATTTTTGAATTAATAGTATTCTTTGTAGCCTAGTAAATCAAATAAAATTACTGATAGTATCTTATTAATTTGCATTTTAATTTTGATTTTTCTAAAAAAAACCATATGAAATAGTGTTACCCTATACATTCAAGTTCATATGACAGACTAACTAAAGTTTTGAAAAGATCTGATTACTCGAACCGGTATCATTTCTGTAACGTACTCAATTCGACGAGTGTGCTACCGTCCTAGTTATGGTTGTCCCGGCGGACGAGATCAAAGAGAAAACGCATTTTCCTCTTTCGGACGCTATTTGCTATCAGAAAGAAATGAAAAAAAAATGTTTTAGTATTAGTAAGGACCGCTGAACCGTCGCCCTTGACCACTTTTTTATTTTTCCTTTTTGGAAGCCAAATGGAACCAAACAAAAATTAAAAAAAAGAAAATTTAAAAAATAAAACGTTGGCGCAATTTTAAATATTGTTTTCAAAACAATCTCTTTATCAAATTTGAAATATTTTGATTGGTATGTCTAAAAACAGCGGAAAAAGATCTGCGCCATCTCCTGGAAGAGAATCTCATTAAAAGGCCGTCCAGATTCGCCTTAAGATCAAATATAATGTACTGGAAAAAACATCGCACTGGTCAGACCTACGATTACTTATACATCTCTGAATGGTGGACAAAGATGCAGCAACAAACTGCTATAACTGAACTTAGCAAGGTAGCCCTCCTCTCCACCTGGTGATAATGGGGGAGGCAAGAATGAGCCATCTGAGATTAATATTAATATTGTACATCATGTGGAAGGTAATCTTTTGGGATTGACTTCAGACCACATGATTTTGACATAGGTATCTACTTAACAGAAAATTAGAGATGGAAATCACGGGTTGGATAAGCTGGAATCGATCTAGCTGCAGTGACAAGTTTGGGGTAATGATCTGGTTGACAGACAGATCAAAAACCGAGAACGGGATTGGAGCTGGATTCTATTGCAAGGTGAGAAACACGATGATCACCTTTTCTCTAGGAATATATGCCATGGTCTTTCAGACAGAGGCACATGCAATATTGTATTGTGAAACAGAAATTAATCATACGGCTGATAAAAACAAGCGGATCGATATTGCAACAGACAGCCAAGCAATACTGAAGACATCAGTGAATCGAAGAAAACGCAAAAGCCGGTGAGTTAGCAAGGAAGAAATCAGCGGCTTTATATTTAGGCCCAGAAGGAGTGTCCAAAAATACAGTACAAGAGCAGGTAAGGAGTTGGATACCTTTATTGAGGGACCATCAAAAAAGAAGACTGAAGAACTACTGTAACTTAGTGGGAATCACCTTCGCACCGTAACAGGTCTCCTTACAAGGCACTGCGCACTGAAAGAACACCTTCAGTAAATTGGGATCAATACTGGAAATAGAATGAAAGACGCTGGACGCAATGAGATAGTGAAGTTTTGGCAAGCTAATCATGAAACCAGAGGATTACTTCGATCAACCAGCCAACCCTGTTCAGATTAATGTAGGATACTGGAATGGCTGATATAATTTAACGAGGAAAGGAAAAGGGAGACCAAATACAAAAATCTAAGGGGCTGCAATGTTTCCAGAGACTTCAGGTTAGACAGCTCCCAAGCCAACAAAAAAGATTTGAGTGTTTATTTATAACGTTGTGTCTCATTTCGGCTGAAACGCTAACACCACTTTACTATTTTAGCACTAGTTTGGACCACGACTTGCTTGATAACTTAGACAGTTTGCTTTATACGGCCTGTCGAATCATTCAAATTTACATTGAATTGAATGTTACACCAGATTCTAAAGTCACTAGATATATAAAGTACCGCAATTCATTGCACCAATGTGTTAGAGAGAAAAGAACCTTTTCTAGACACAATATGGCGGAATCAGGGTCCAGCTGATTCAGCTGTAGGCGGTTGGCTACAAAAATCACTATTATTTAGCCAATTCTAGCTGTCAGTGCTGTCATTCCTAAACTGTTGGAGTTAGAAATATTGGTTAATTCTTGAACGATATATTTCTTAATTGCAAATAATTTCAAATCACCCGCGTATTGGAAATAATTCTTGCTTACTATCGCTATGCGCCACCACTTTTGAAGAGTCTGGAAATTTGCTGCCGCGTGAAATTATACAGAAGGTATATATCTATATTTTACTATCTCTTTATCTACAACTATTTCATGTTTAGCACCCAATGTGGGAATATAGTTTTTTCTCAATTAGAGTTGAAATGATTGGATTAGATTGAAAGCTAAAAAATAAAGAAATAAAATAGAAATGAATATCCCATAGTTATTTTATTTGTTTTACTGTTGACAATGATTTTCAACAGTTCAGTATCCTGTGACTGCCTAAATACGCGTGACAACTACCGCAGTAATGTTCTGTATCTTTGAAAGCGGGCACAACATACGGCACCCAAAACAAACAGCAAAAACCGAATATACCGCAAATTATTACAGCGCTTATATGTGTCGCTGCGCCAATTCGACGACTTGTAACCGTTAACGCAGTATTGTTGCAAAATGGACATTTCACTCGCACGGGATCTTTATCAAATACTACGCCTGCCGCATTCATCCCGTCGAAGATCAAATCCCGGGAAATGCATTGAGCAAATGTTACTATCCTACATTGTAAAGGATAAGAGTGACGTTTGAAAATGTCAATTTAGATAAGTGTTACAGTTCATTCATGCTATTTGGTATATATGAATAACAAGTTACGCTGTAAATAAACCTCTATTTAAATATATAAATTCCGAGAATATGATTAATTAATAACCTAAAACTGAATAAACAAGAATTAAGATAAGCTGTATAATAGTTGTCACTAGTTGTCACTTTAAGTCTCCGAGCGATTCTCATGTTTGTAAAACTCTTATTTGTATCTCAAAATTCAGAAATATTTAGAAAATAAATTTCCAGTGTAATTTTCATCACAGCTTTAAGTATGTACTAGAAAAAAAATATTATAAACGCTGTTAATTGAAATGATACCACTCAAAAAGTAGTTGTCATAGTACCTTGCAATTATTGGCACTCATAGCTTAACAATTGTTTTGGGTAATTTCCCAATAAAAATTTCCTTTTTGCGCCTCCGTCCAGAAACATTCATTTTGCGGTACTTCGCAGACTAGGCAAACAAAAATGTCACTAAAGTTTGGCCACACTAGATTCCACATGACAAACGCGTTACAAAAAGTCATTAAGCTACTGTTAAACCATGCTAAGATGAACTGGTGTCTTCATTGCATTTATTATTAATAAATAGATATTAAGCTAGAAAGAAAATTACATAAAAATATTTATTTTCGGAAACGTCAAAATACTAAGGTATGTAACCTGTGTGTCAACTTGTACTGTCAACTCCCTAGTATCAAAATTTCTTTTCTATTTTCAATTCAAAATTAAGATTTGTCGGCCCAAAAAACATTGTGTATCACACGGCCAGAAACTCTTTTGCGAGTATTCATACTTGTGGTACTACAAACCATACTCACACTCGCAAATCTGTAGTTTCTGGCCTAGTGATGCAAATAACTATTCTTGATAATGGTTTGGATATTTGAAGCACTTGTCACTGTGCACTTGTGTTATTGTCGAAACTTAAACTAAAGGTATCAACTGAAATGTTATTTACTCAAAAACTGTATTTACCAAAACGAAAAGACTTTCAAGAAAGACATAATACATACAAACATGATTGGTGTTCTTTAATTTTATGAGTTTCTACGAACATCAGAAGCAGAAGCTGTCAAAATGTTTACTGAATTGCATCAGCAAAATTTGAAAGCTGACAGCTTCTATGAGAGTCTCTAATCAAGCTAGCAGAACATTATGTATTAACTGGAGAATTCTGTTTTAGATTATCGAATTTGAGAGCGCTCTTTTGATTTCTTTTTTAATCTGTGCGTGTTTTACTTGTTTAGTTTCTGTTGGTAGATCATTGTATTATTTAATTGTTTTTTTTTTTTTGATTTTTTTATTTTTATCGCTTGCTTCAAAATCTTGTTGTGTTGGCTTTATAGTTGTCTAATATATTTCTTTTCGTAGTATGTCTCCAAGCATCTATCACATAGCTTACGTAGAATGTGAAAAGAGAATGATATTGATGATTTTTTTTATATTTCAACTTTTTTATTGTGTTTATACCTGCTATGGTTACAGTGGTTCTCTTTATTAGTCTTTGGCGTGTCCATCTCATTTAGGTTTTCTTGTATCATTAGCCCTAGGTATTCTGTTTGAGTTCTTCCTGTATGGTTTGGTTTCTCATTTTGATGTTGAAAGTAGAGGTTCGTCGTTTTGTTGCGGTTTTTGATTGTTCTGGTTTGAGTAGATAAATACATATGCTTATGTCGTCTGCGTATGCGTAAATTTTCTAAAGTCTTTTGTAGCAAAGATATTTTCTTTGATATTATGTACAAAATCGGTGGTAGGTTTTTCTGTTTTCCAATGTTAATTTTCATAAATACAGATTTGTTTACTATAAAGTTTCTCGTAGAATGCATGTGATGTGATGTCTATAACTGACGATTTTGTCAAGATTGCATTACATCTATTTTTGCAATTAGTGTAGCTTTAAAAAAATGCTTCGATTGGAAATAATACATGGCCGTTCTAAGGATTTCTTTGGAAGGAAAAGATGAAAGAGTTACTCCTACGAAATTACTCTTTAAAATGCAAACCCATTAAACTTCGCTGAGAAAAAAAAACTGTCAATAAAATTTTTATTAAGAAATTTGCATTAACACCAAGCAAGATTAATATTTAGAATGTCAGTCTCACATTTTTGGAGTGACAATATTTTTATATTAAAAGTTTTAACAAAAAAATTATTTTTCACAGCTGTAGTATTCGATCTTAAAAAGTAAGTAATAAGAACTCTTTATTTCATTTGGAGTAAACTGCGCACGTGCAAGTTAGTTCTTGCCTAAAAGTGGTTAGTGTTTAGTAAGGTCATACTGCCTGTATGTACATACTATATTTGTGTTTCCTTATTATTCGTATTCATTATAAAAGCAGTTATAGATACAGATGTAGGTACCATAGTTATCAACAGATTGCAGCAAGCTTGGGATGAGATCCCATAAGATGACATTGATCATCTCACAGGGTGTACCTCGCAGATTAGACAGTGCATAAACGATCATGTCAATGCGTAAATTTTTGCTGATTGTTGGTATTTTTTTCCCAATCGTTATGATTTACTACAGAAAACTAGTAGTTATGATTTACTACTTTAATCTAATTTCGGCTTTGTGACTCAGTTCCTTTAAAGTGTTGCAATTTTTTTGGCATATTATTTTACCGTAAGTACCTGTGTTGAAGTTGTAGTAGTAGTTAGTATTCTAACTCTATTTTATGTTCATAAAAACCATAACACCGTTTCGTTCAGATATTTTTCTCGTGTGTGTACTCGAACAGGGTTTGAGGCTAGAGAGCATCATCTTTGTTTAAACACTATATTAAGTTCTCTGGCAGATTTGCCTCTTAATACTGGGTAGCCGTTATGTGGCTAAACTAACATTTTAGAATCTGGTGGATTGCTAATAATGTTACAACTGCATGGCCACCGTGATCACCCAACTTAAATACATCGAATTTCTATTTTTGGAGATGTACAAAATTAATTTATTATCAACAAGAAATTGAAACACATGACCACAGTTGTTACAGGATATATACAGGTATTCCACGTAAGTGGTTTATTAAAAGTTTATGATCTTCTACTATTTACTTATATTTGACAATTTTGGTACCATTATCTATTAGATTGTAATTACAAATGTGAAATATTTTAAGCAAAATACCCGGTTCACCAGAAACGGTCGTCAACTTTGTTATTTTAAACAGAATCATCTATTTTTTTTACATTTTTGGGTTCTACGACCATAAATACTCAGTCTTCATTAGCTATTCCTATAGCTACATGTTGCCGTTTTTGAGTTATTGAAGATTTTCTTTTTTTTTTTAGTAATAATCATTGGCATTTTCAGAAATTGATCTCACTGTTAATACTGCAAGTAGAGACTCCAAATTTGCTATGTTATGAATATAGATATTACTCTAAGAAACGGCACGCACACTTTATATTCTAACATACAGCGTGTTCAAAACTGAGAAACAAAGTGATATATTTTCAAATGCCGAAAACTCATTTTTTCTTTAAATAGAACACCTTGTATTTTAATTCGAAATTAGGAAGTAAATATCATCCCCTATCATTTTATATCAGCATTTTCTATAACTATCTTTAATAGATTTTGAGATGTGAGCGACTTTTTGTTAAACATACTAACTAGCCCTATCTTTAAATGTTTGCAGCTGGCTTTGAATGGGATTAATGTATATAATACGCTAGTACTCAAATTAGAAATCAACCAATTCTTCAAGCTCCGATAGAAAACGCTTTAGTTAGTTTGTCGTTTTATCAAAGAGAGAAAACATGATAATTTCAGCATTTATTATAATTATGTATTTGCATGAGTTCGAGTTTTGAGCAATTTATATAAACTGTTAAGTGATTTTGAAACATTAAAATAATTACAATCACAACTCTCACTTTTTCCATCTTTTTAAAATAAATATAATTGAAAGTATATCTACCCAATCATTTTTTTTCCATACTTACATCAAGCATAATGCAAAATTTTATGTGGCAATAATTTATTAAATGCTTTTTAAAACAATAATTATAATTATCGGTCCGTTTCAAACAAAAATCGTTCGCTTTTTCTTCAAAGAGCAAAATGAAATCGCATAACATATCCCATTCGAAAATCCTGCAGCGCGTTGCTACATCATAATATCAGCGATCCGGGAATAAAGTTTTAGACAACCCGTATGCCTAGAACACGCGCACGGAGAATGTGGCGCCGCCACTAGCGTTGCGGCCAAACGCCGAACTACACGGCAATGAGAAATTCTTTCGCCGACGCGCCACGGAACCATATCTTTATTTACAACGGCGGAAATGTGTGCTCTGAATATCAAACAGGCATCCTTGATTGAGGATCTTGATTTTTAACCAAAGTTACTTGGAGTTGCAGATTGAAATCGCGGATCGACGGCCCACCCGTGCCTGCGGAGTTATTTCTCCTTCGTCGGAAATAAATTCCTGATGTGTAGCCGGCGTAGGGAAGGGGCCAAAGGAATCTCGATCCTAATTTACGTATTTGACGAGGTAAAATAAGGGAGTCGGTCTGCGGAAAGTTCGAACGTAAGTCGTGATAACGGTAGTAGAAGGTTATTTTTCTTAGTTAGGAAACTACGGTATCTTGATATGTATATAGTCTTCCACGGCATCGAGAAATAGATTTTCTTTAACATGCTGAACTATGTTGATGTACCCGTAAAGTTCTTTTATTTCATGATTCGTTTTTCTTCTTTAACCGCCTTCTTCTATCTTCGTTCTCTTAAAAATACTCCTTAACATTTTTCTCTCCCGCACCTCATCAAGATTTTCTTTATTGCTTTCCTTGTTTAATCTTTTTTTCTATTTCTTTGTCTCCTACATTGTTATTTGTAATCGTTACCCCTATTCAAAGTGACTTAGTCTCTCAAAATTATAGCTTCTTGGATATATTTCGAATTTACTATATCCTTGTTCATTCGCTGTTACTTATTTCATTATTAGATACCTAATTTAATAATTCATTTTTAGCCCATATATCCTTGCTGTCTTTTCTATTTAGTCGAATATTTTTTCTAGTTTTTTTTTTTTACATGATTTTAATGCTACGTCGTTTCCATAAGCACGTACACTGAAAAAAATACTGGATCATCAATAATCTACATTTGAATTTTTATCGAGAGAACGAAATATGTCATTGTTATGATGAAATATTATTTAGAATCTTTGATTAAGTAATAACAAGATTCATTAGTTTTCATTATTATAACAAATCACTGTGCATTAGTCCATAGATAATATTTGTTATGCTAACTATATTTTCATAAAATTATTTACTATATCAACGCAATAAGGTACTAAATGATATTTTCTTCATTAGTTCAATGGTTTGCAATTTATTGCAAGAACGAACGGGTAACATAGCTTAATGAAAGATATATGGCAGTGATTGAGTTACCAACATACACCGCGGTCACTCGCTGAGTGATAGCTTCGCGTGTGGCCTCTAGAGGGCGTACATATAAACTCGTGATCTCTTACGGGAAAATCAAAAATAATACTTGAGACACGATATTGATGGAAGTGAAGTGCTCTTGAAATGCTAAAGACGCGTGGTGGGAAGAAACTCACGTTTCTATTTCCTTTTCTGCTTGTATGATAGTTCTTTTACAATGGACCATGAGCCTCTGCCATGGTGACATTCTTACGATTAATTGTTTAGTCGTTTTCGTTTGATGTTTTTTTGGTAATCACTAATCTTTGTTATTTGTGATGTTACTTTTAGTACAATCCAATTAAATAAAGTTGCAACGCTTACTCAACAGTGAATTGAGTGAATGCAATGCGATTATTACATCAATGAATTAAGTTCATTATTTTAAATCGAAGTTCACTCTACAACAATAACTAAAATTTATTGGGATTATGAATATCATACATTAGGTCAACCACTTGCGATTAGCATATCAAAAAGTAATATCTATTGTATTGAATTTCATTCTTTCACTGGAGTTAATACATAAAATTAATAACTCGCAAATTATTCAGAAATCAAATAAAGTTGTTAAAAACAAATCTGGGTGTTCGTTACAACAAGAACATATTTCATTGAGTCAATCAAGCTACCATTTTATTTTCAATGATTTGGTTTTATTAATACAATCAATGATTTATTACTCAATAAATTTCTTCGTCATTTTTAATGAAATCTTTTTCATTGATTTGATGAACTCGTTGTTTGGACCAATTTTAATGCATTATTTTCATTGTTTCAAGACTGATTTTTGGTTCTGCGCATTTGCTGTTTTAGTTGGTATGTGATCCCTTGTGTTTGTAGTCCACTGTTTCTGAAAACTGCTTCTACTACTAGATTAAATAGTAGGTACTGTAAATATCTTCCCTTCTGTTATTACTTCGTTCCGTATACCTGTCAGTGTCCATTTGATTAGACTAATTAATTTCTTTGGGATGTTTAGCTCTTTAATTTCAGCAAATAAATGCAGTCACAAATGATTTTGGCGTAAAGGCTTTTTTTTTCTGTTACATAATCTGAAGCTGTACTCTTGTGAAAAGGACGCGAAAGACTTTGTAGAAGGTGTTGTCAAGTATGAAAAAGCGGTATGGATACTAGCCAAGCAAAAATTATAACAAGAATTGAATGTTGCTTTGAAGTAGATGATGCGTTGAAGAAAAATATATCAGAGAACTATTCTGCAGTGGATATTAAATCAGCAATGAAAGAAATATGCAGCAGAAGTCTTTGCAGATAAGGTACCAAAAAAAAAAAAAACAGAGTTGCAAATAAATTACCACGAATATGGAGATGGAATATGGTGTTTTTAGAACATGCGTTATAAATTATACTGGTTACTGGAAAAGAAATGAATAATTTTTCTTAATATACGCAAATATAGGTGTAGACACAGTAGATTTTGTTATAAGTGAATATATTATATCGATTATGTAAATTGAAATCATGCCTTTTTATGAAAGGCACAAGAAACGCTTGAGAATGCATCATCAAGTAAGGATTATAAAAGACGCAAAAAGCGAAGTTAGATTTGAATGTATGCTGCATTCAAGAAATTTTATAGATTATACTGGCTATTGAAACAAAATAATGACTTTACTTAAGATGTGTGAACATGAAACATCAATTTAATTTTAATTTTAATAGATACAATTACTTGCGACTGATTTCGGTTTAAGTAAACATACTGTTTCTAGTTCGATTCGAAATACTTACTTTTTATATTAATATCTTAAGCTCTCGGTTTAATTTGTGTGCAAAAGTTTCACTTCGATTTGGTTTACCTCCACCGCAAATAAATGTTCCAATATTTTGTTTTTCTAACAAAGTGGGTATCTTTGATTAAGATCCATAAAGAAGAAATAAAAAAGGTTCTATCAAAGATTATACCGGCATTCAAAAAAATATTATAGCTTCTGTAAACCTAACCATCCTAATTATTATCCAAAATGTATAAGTTGCTTTGGAATTGCAAGAAGTAAGTCAAATGCTCCTTAGATTTGGAACCTTGTTTATTGCAGAATTTTTGATTTGTGACTCATAGGATAACGTCGTCTACATTTTGATCGCATTTTCTTCCAAATAAGCAAGAGTTAGCAGTTAATATTATTGGTTTTATCATTGAAGAGTAATAAATTTAAGGAGCTTAATTAATTAATCCTGATTTGTCCAAATTAATTTTGCCAACTATGTAAATATAGTCTTCAGGTGCCCAATGAATGTCTTGGTAAAAATGAAAAAAAAAATAAAACAAAATAAAGAGATCATTTCAATAAGTTTTACTTCTTTTTAATAGAAAACAAAAAATAAAATTGATTTATTATACGTATATGTACAAAGTCGAGATAATTCCCCACAGCTCTCGCGTCCTTTTCGAAAGGACATTCGTTATCTATCATACGTATTATGTACAAGTTCCGTTAATAATTGCACACTTTCCATACGTTCCATAATTATTTTTTTTTTTTACAAATATATTACCTATTAACTAATTAATAATAACATTATCGTTTTAATATTAACACTCAAAAGGTTTTCGTTTACATGATATCATTATATTCCCTTTTCGAAAATAGCACCATATGTAAATATGACCCCAAAATCACAGTACGGTAAAGAACTTATCTATTTGTCTTAATATGTGCAGATATAGGTACAGAGTTTCTATTTTTGTCCGTCTTCAGGTCCAACTGACGAAGGCCGATCTCAAAGACGTCGTGGCTGACGTTCGGAGCTGCTCAGCAGGTGGCGTTATCATCATGGGATTGATTTGATTGACTTCCTCGTAGCTCAGGATCGGACGGTCGTCTCCGAATGACGTTACCGTGGGCATCTGCAAATCCGTCCTGGTCACTGTCGATTCGGCCTTCTGATCTTTCGTGGGTGTGGCGGCGGACAGTTCGTTCACCGGAAGCTGGATACTTCCGGTATTCTGGCACTATGTGACTATGGGCCTCAATTCGGTGTGCTGCGTCTCTTTATGTCTGGCGGGTCCACTTTCCTCTGGAAGCTCGGCCGCAGAGATCGCAGGCGAACGTTTGAAGCCGGTGTGCTTTCTGGAATGCGTTATCAGTTCGAGGATTGACTGAAGGCCTTTCCGCACACGGTGCATTTGTGTGGTTTCTCACCTGCAATTAAAAAAAAATACACAATTAGAATTACTCGATTGTTAGGTATTGTAAGAATTAGAAATTGCATTTGGTATAAAGTGTGTAAAGTATTTAAATTAATTTTAATATTAAGTTGTTGATAAGTACTGTGGCATTTGCTGTAAGAGCGTCTTCCCACAGCAAATGACTATTTTGTCTAATTTGTTAAAGTTCGTTTCATCTTTGTCCATTGTATGTAATAATTGCCGATCAGCGATCCCACGTTACTCTCAAGAAGGGCGTTTGAAGTTCAGAAGAGCAACGCAAATCGCCATTCTTCCCCCTTCTTGTAGAGAGAAGAAGACCGAGTAGCAGGACCGCGAACTGACGTCTCGAGGGGAGTTATAAAAAACCCTTGATATTAATTAATTCGTGGAGTCCGAATCAGCTCTGAAAAGCCCGCGATCGCTTCGTAATAATTAAAAATTAAATTCAATATTCTTTGATAAATTCGTAATTTTCCCCAAGCTGGAAATCTTCTAGAACGGGAGAAAAGCTTCCTCGCGAAGTGTTTAAAATGTTGAACAAACCCCTTTTGGTGTTTATAGCAATTCCGAGAATTTTTTTTTTAGTAGATTTACTTTATATTGATTACATTTGACAGCTTTTGATCTAAAAACGTGACTAGTTTCCCGTTTTTGGACTTTTTGTATTGTTTATTATGCACTGTAAAAAAATACAGTAGATTTTGCATGGTAATTAGGAATATTAACATATTATAAACATTGTAAATTTGTTTTTACAATTTTTTCTAGGATATTTAACATGGAAAAAAAGATTCCGGTAAAATTATAGCTTTTTTATGTAAGTTTAAGATGTAATAAAAATTCGAAAGGAAAATACAGGAAAAAACATGTACAATTTTATGTTTACTATCAAAATTTACTTAAAAATGTAAAATTGACAATTTTTTTGGGTATTTAAATTTGGGTAAAAATTGAGGACTTTTATATTTATTTTTACTTGAATTTTCGGGTAGAAACTGTAGATATCATGGAAAATACGAAATTCATACGCCGCAATGGATTGGTTATTAGGTTATTTAACTGTACCGTGTTCGGCAAATACAGTTTATATAAATATTACATACGAATTTACAGCACAATCTTTGAAAAATACATCAGCATGTGAAATTTACTAGATGGTAGAAATTTTACCTTATGAAGCAAATTTACCGGTAAAATTGTAGGCAATTTTCTTTACAGTGTGGTTCAACTTTTAAATTTTATTTTATTCCCTATTTCAAAACCACCCACCATACGTAAAGCAATTTTATCAATAAAAATGGCATTCAAAACAAAACACCCCAACTGAACATAAATTTCTATTAAATAAATAAATTGTAGATTTCTATAAATGTGTTTTATGTTGTTTCTTATGGAAAATTTAATTTAGATTGGTTACAGTTGCAAACCATAGATCTAAAAACGTGACAAATTAGAGAAATTTAAAGTTAAAAGTAACAGAAATGTCGTAAAATTGGGCATAGAATTTAAATTAATAAAATTAATTTCTTGAATATACCAAATTTTGATTTTCTGGCAAAACCATTAAATATCTGTTTTTATGTTTTATCACATTAATTTTTTTTTTCATGCAAGTTTAAAGTATTTTTTTTTTGAAAAGAGGCAATTCATCAAAGTTCACAGTTATTTATGAGAAACATATAGGAACTACCTCATTTAGCAAGACAGAAAATTTATAATCCGCTAGCGTAGTGATCTTCTCCTTTTTGTATAAAACAAATTAAGAAAACGTAAAATTACTTTGAATACTTGGAATGGTAGTTGATCAGTATTATTACAGCGGAAATCAAATAATGTGCTAAACAAACGCTGAAAAGCCCAACTTAATTTTATTAATATTGGGTGCAAGCTGAATAAACAGCTTTTACTAATTAATTACATACTACATTACAATTGTTGTACATTTATTGTATATTTCTTGATTTTATCATTTCTACTGCCATAAGTTTGAATATCATTTCGAACGAAAATATATTTAAAAAAAAACACAGTCACTTGATTGACCCTTCTTAAAGGAAAATGCGGTAATCTTCTACATAGATAATTTTTAACACGATATCACAAAAACAAAAAAAAAGTTATTAACGTTTATTGGTCAATTCCTGCTAGAAAATCAAAATTTACAAAATTTAAAGGTTTAAGTGTCTGATCTAATGTATGTATCTATTAGACTTTGGGCCACATAAATTAATTCCCAAATACATTAAATAGGTACTGTATAGCAATCCAAAAAATCACTATAAAATTAGAATTGTTTAGGTTAGCTACAGGATTTTTGGAATTTTACTACAGAAGAGAGTATTATTTTTCCCTACCAGATGGCGTTATTAATCAATACCATGAACATGTATGTATTAGTGGTGTTGCAAATATCGACTCCAATATCATCCTAGTGGTAACTTTCTAACTACACTGTTAAAATTTTAACACTTATTTTGACTAATTTAATAGTCAGGAGAGTCCACCTCTTTTCGTGTTATTTGTCGAGAACTATAGAAGTTTTAAATTTGACGAAGCAAAGATAGTCAAGTATTGTCTATTGCTAAGGAGTTATTTTGTCTAACTGAGACGTGGAATTATAAAATACTTCTAGTCACATTTTATTTGATCTAGACTAGACAAATTTACTAGCTGTTTAACTAAATGAATGCGATCTATTGGGTGTTTTAACACCATTTTCTAAACACAACGTCTCTTTTTAATTATGCAACTCCTATTTCTTAGTGCTATAATATTCTCTCTTTTAAGACGTTTTCTCAATTATAAATATGCAAACCACTCATTCATAAGTTTGGTTTCAACTAAACGTAACAATTTTAAAATGATTTTTTGAGAACCATTATAAATTAAGTGAATGTTTATGCTATTTGATTCAGTCTAAACTAAATTGCGTAAATAGAGTTCTCACATACATCTTTAAGATGTTGAAATTTTTTATGCCCACTGGAATTAACGTTTAATAACACGAGGTTACACTTTGCAAGTCAGTCACATTTGGTGTTTGTTTGGATATGTTAATACGGAGAATCAAACACGAAACAGATAATACGTGCAATGCAGGTGGTGCGTATAATGCAATACTGTATTAGAATAGGTGGGGTTTCTATATTTTTATCCGAGGGAAAATCTGATTGTTGACGCTTCTGAATGTCTCGAAAAATAGTCAATCCTCATATCTGAACAAAGAATTCACACGAAATTCTAGTCATTTCTGTTCTATTCAATACGCGTAGTCAACTCGTCTGGCAAAGTTTGGAAAAATCAACACTAAAATATTTGACTAGCGCAAAATTAACGCCAACACCGTAATATTTTCAACAGTGTAGGGAGCGAGTGATTACTTGTTTTTTATTAATTTATTACTGTTTGAAATTATATTTTTTTTATTATTAATTATTATATTACACTAAATTGGCAAACTTCTTGGTTAGATTATCGAATTTTTGTTAAATCAAATTGAGTAATTTTCTGCACTCATTTTAAT
The DNA here is from genome assembly GCA_004143645.1 of Protaetia brevitarsis. NCBI lineage: Eukaryota > Metazoa > Arthropoda > Insecta > Coleoptera > Scarabaeidae > Protaetia > Protaetia brevitarsis. The sequence goes on along the minus strand of RXPK01000164.1, from coordinate 1,405,417 downwards.
TAATGATAGAAATATTTAAATGACACCTTTATAACTCTATTTACTGACAAAAAAATCTGCATTACTATACCAATTTACATTAGGGCAGCTTTGAAACTATTTCAATTATAAAATAAACAAGTTTATGCTAATACATTTGCTCTAATAAACAATCAGAGATACTTTGATCTATTTTATCACAACGAAACCGTTTGTATTTCATTAATTCGCTATAAGCGAGAAATATATGGAAAAACATTACAAAATTCGTTTCTATCACGACCGAAAATCGATCACGAGCTGTCGCGCGCACGAATTGCGCAACATATTTGTTTATCCTGCATCTTCAGGCTACATTTTTAATTACTCTCCCGTATACTCGACGCGGCGATTTCCCGTCAGCCGGCGGAATAGGATTTTAATATAACGATTCGCTGTTTATTATGCAGGGGCGAGTCGCAGAGCAAGAGCAATAACTCCGGCATCCGAGGCACGCCCGGATGTCCTGTTTTAGGTCCGCAATCTTGGAACTATGCGAGCTGTTTCTGGAACTAGGAATTCCCATAGTATTTGGGACGAGTCCCCGCTCTATGGCTTCGTATGAATTTATTTCGTCTCCGTGCGAATTCTGATTTTCTAAATCTTCACATTGTGCCGTATTTATTAATTTCGGGGTCCTGCAGATTTTATGTGCCATATAAATGAGAAGTAAATTCATTTGTAAGCCAAGAAAAATTTCCTACTGCGTAAATTACGAAGAATGTTGGCTTCGAGATCGTCCAAGGTAAAAAGAAAATGTATCCGGAATAAGGGAAATATATAAAGAACTAAACTATATTTTGATTGCATGATTTTATGAAATATAGTTTGTTTTAAATTTCTTGGTGGTAAATTAATATCTATGAAATATTTAGTTTACGTTTCTAAGAAATTGCATTGCCATAACTGCAAATGCACTAAAAAAAATGTCAGATAATGAAGTCCGTACTTCACTAAAGTGTTTATTTTTTATCGAAAATAGAATACGTGTGTTGAAATTAGTGTATATGTTTCTAAAAAAAATATGTTTACAAAGGATAAGTAAAATCAATATAGCTGAAATCTTTATGGAAAATGGAAAGGTATGAAGTATCAAAAAGGAATCAATATCAACTTATTAGTTCTTAGGTCTAGTAGTCTATCTAGTAAGGCACTTTTTTGGCCATTTGTTTACTGAATTGGCCCGATCCATATCACGTGGTCATGTAACGTGCGGTCAAATCACAAATAATTGCAAGTTAGTAAGCTAGGCGTGTTGATTTTGCTTATCAGTGTAAGCTGGATAAATACTATAATAGAATTAGGTTAGTTATTTTAATAATCTTGTAAAACTTAGTTAATATATTAAATGCGTTTCTTTCTGCATCTTATAGAATACTTTGAAGAAGATTCTTGCAATGGAACAAGTAGAAATATTAGTCTTAACCTAATGATTTCATAGATATATTATATTCCGTAAATAATAAATTATAACTGCGGGAGAATTTGCAAATATTTAGTATTCTTGCAATTTTTAGAAGCCAACACTTGAACATAAAATTAATTATAAGACGTAAAAAAAAGTCAAAAATTGTGTTCCCTTGTAAGCTGGGAGCGTGGGGCTTATTGTGACAGGTTCTGCGGTTAATTGTTTATGCATTTTCTTTTGACGTTTCTTGATCTTGTTATTATTAATATTACTTTTACTGCAATCCAACTAATAAAACTGCAATACTCATTCAATAGTGAATTCAGTGAATGAGATCTGATGAAAAAATGAACGTTCTTTCATGTGAAACATAACAACAAAAAATATCACTTTCTTCCAAAATTTAATTTCTGATAAAGTGTTTGAAGCGGTAGGAATAATTACAAAACTTAAGGATAGAAACTTGATTGTAATATGTACATATAGATCACCAGATAGTGGTTTCACTGTTTTCTTAGATAAATTAGAAGAATGTTTACAAAGGGTTACTAAAGACGATACTGCAAGCATTGTCATCTGTGGCGATTTAAATGTAAATTTACTTATCAGAAGCAAAGAACTAGATAATATGACCGATCTTTTACTGTTTTATAATATTCAGAACCTATTAAATGAACCAACAAGAGTCATTGCAAATTCTAGTACTGGAATTGATTACATTATTACAAATGATGTCGATATGACTTGCTCTGTGTTGCACAATGGTCTATCAAATCACTCTGTACAACTGCTTGATATAGAACAGCTAGAGTGTAAATACGAGGATACTATATCATATAGTTATAGTCAAGCCCGGTGTAATGAATTTAGCTGTCATCTTCAGAAAGAAAACTGGAGCGACATATACTATGCTACAGGCGTGCACGATAAAATGCATAATTTCATGGCAACTTTAAAACATTATTATGAGCTGTCTTTCTCCATTACCGCGTGGAAAACTGGTCACTTACCTGATAAAAAATGGTTAACTACTGGAATATTTTTTCTCTTCTAAACCCTCATCACACTGGGTTTTGCGGCAAAGGATTTTCTATAACGTATAACCAGCCCTGGTTTCCTATCTACACGAACTTCACGTTGACAGCTAAGTTTGACAAAGGAGAAGTTCTTGATAGGTATTATAATCGATCCACCAAGCAACGATAGTACTTGATCATGACATCCTTGAAATGAAGCTTGAACAAATTGGCATTCGCGAAGCTGTAAAAGTTGGTGCCTCATACCTAGACGATCGAGAACAAGTATAAACATTAACAAAAGACTTATTTAAAAAAATCGTTGTACGCGTGGCTTCAACCAAGGCTCAATTTGGGGTCCACCCTATTTCCTATTTACATAAATGACTTCAAAATGATATTACAAGTACAAGATCTGTGCGTTACGCAAGACGATATCATATTGTTAGCAGTAAACATAATATCGACCAATTATATCAAAATTCCTCTCATCAAATGGACTCTTAAGCGATTGATTTTTAGGAATGATCTTACTAGTTAATCCAATGAAAGACGAAGATTATACATTTTTCCACGACTGGTGGTCCCAGACGAAAGTGTATTAGTCAAAGCTCAAAGAACACATCCGTCGAGCAGTTAGAAACTGCAAAACCCCTTGGGTTATCTGGACCAATTCCTAAATTGGAATGAATAAGTAAATCATTGCAAGAAATAGCATCAGATGCTTCGCATTTGGAGAAGATTGCGTGTTATCACAATATTGCTTACATTGCGAGACTCATGTAGATATAACGTTTATTAATAATAATGTTAATATGACAATACCAAGCAATCTATATGCTGAGGTGCATAATGTATTGAGAGAACATTTTCATAATTTTAATACAACAAAAGGAATGTCCACTCCTACAACACGCGATTTAATAGCGAATTCTTCAAATCCACAAAGCACCGCTAGCATTCTATGAAGAAAACCTAGGGCTATAAAGGCATTATTCCGTAAACATTTACCTACGAAAAATTAAAAATTGTACAATCGGAAAGTATACAATATTCAAGCAACAAGACCTTAAAGAATTGTCTGATAAAAGAGCTTAATTATTATACATTAGGATAGTCTATTATTAATTTTTCTCTTTCTCTAATTTATGGACGTGTCTAAATTTTTTCTGTATCTTTTGACAATAAAATTATTTATTAATTACATATAATAATGATTCTTTCGTTGCTTCAAGACCCATTTTTAAGTAATACCTTACAAATAGAGTTTAATAACGGTTCGTGTGAGTGATTGCAGGATGTTTGCATGTGGAGTACCACAAGGTTATCCTACGACCAATTTTATTTTAACATACTATGCGAACAATTTACTGTGTCAAACAA
>RXPK01000164.1:1361002-1400135 GCA_004143645.1 Protaetia brevitarsis | reverse complement strand
TTGAATAATATTCGGTGTTGGCGTTAATTTGCGCTTAGTAAATATTTTAGTGTTGATTTTTCAATTTGCAGACGAATTGCTCATGTGTTTGTGAACAGAATTACTAGAATTTGGTGTGAATTCTTTGTTCAGAAATATAAGGGATTTACTATTTTCTTTAGAATTCAGAAGCATAACAATCAGAATTTTTCCTGGATCGAAATAGAAGATAACCCCACCTAATGCTAATACGGGTATTGCATTATAACGCTCACCCTCATTGCACGCATGTATACTGTTTCGAATTGTTGTCTGCGTATTAACATATCAAGAACAGACACCAAAATGTGACTCGACCTGCAAAAAGTGTAAACCTTGTGTTATTAAACGTTAATTCACTGGGCATAAAAAATTTCACATCTTAAAGACACTGTTATTGGGGAACAACTATTTTACCGTAATTAGTTCAGATTTGAATCAATAGCATAACATTCATCATTTTTAATAGTGGTTCTAAAATATTTTAAAATTAGTAACGTTTAGTTGACAAACTTTTGAATGGTGGTTCTGTATATTATAATTGAGAAAAGTTTAAAGAGGAATTTAGCACTACGTAAATAGGAGTTGGCATAATTAAAAGACGTTGTGTTTAGAACGGTGTTAATCTCCAATAGTCGCATTCATTTAGTTAAACAGCTAGTAAATTTGTCTCGTCCTAATCAAATATAAAAATGGACTAGAATATATCATAATTCCAGCGTTGTTTAGTTGGACAAAATACCCCCTTAGCAATAGACCAATTACATTGACATCTTTGTTCGTCAAATTTAAACTTCTATAGTTTCGACAAAAGTAACACGAAAACATGTGGACCTCTCCTGACTATTAAATTAAGTAAAAAGTGTTAAAATTTTCAACAGTGTATCGGGAAGACGATTATAAATTTTTATTCCTAGATAATCAGGACTTTTAGCCGTAATTGCAAGACAATGCTGATTCATGCATGTGTTATTTATTAAACAGAATTGAGCCTATGATCGCCCTTGTCGCACTCCCTAATATTTACTGGTAGAAAGAGATTTAACAGTTTATGTAGGGCAGTCATTGCACTATAACGTGAATCTTTTAAATTTGCTTTCTGTTAAATAAGATTTATCAATTAAAGGCATTTCCTCTACGCCATAGGTTCTAATTTTACTGACAAGAATTGCATGGTTAACACAATCAAAAGTTACTCAAGTCCAGAATGAATAAGGAAGGTACCTATGCTCGCTGTGGGCTCGATGATATCATTGTAAAGAGAAATTATGGCAGATTGAGTTTGTTTTTTTTCTGGTAAATCCATGCTGGTTGTTGTGAATAATTTTATTTCTGTCAGTAGATTGAGTCGTTAGAAAGCATATTATATAGTTTAGAGCTGCTTGAAGTTAAAGCAATAGATTATAATTGTTTAGTGTAAGATCTTTTTCTTTTTGAAGACTGTGTAATTAACGAGAGTTTATTATAATATTCCGATTCAAAAGAGTGTTAGTAAGGATGTTTAGTTTTTCAGGTAATTCGAGATTCTTTCAGTAATTTGTTGGTAGAGTATTGGACCAGACGAGTTTATTATTAAGTTTCGAGACTATTGCGCATTTACATTAGTGCAGGCATGTGACATTGGCTAGAATAATTTTTTGGTATTTGGATTATTAAAGGTAGATTGGGGATATGTTGATATTTTGTTGGTTATCAAAAAATCTTAAAGATATAGCAACATAGTTGGAGGTTGTTTTTTATTTATTTTTTCTCCTTAGTGTGATATTATCCTATTCCTGCTATCGAGGTTTACTCTGGCCAGTATGTTCAGGAATACAGCGCTTTTGTTTTATATCGGCGTAGAGTGGTAATTAACTCCAAAATATTGGAGGTTATTACCATCTTTTTATGGAGTTCTAAATATTTGTGTTATTTTTTTTCTATTTTTTATAAAGATCTATTGTAAGTTATATTGCTTTGTAAATATATATTAAGGTTTTCTTGCGAATTTTCAGGTTATCATGTATCCATATTCTTTATAGCTAGGTTATTGTAACGTCGTTGTCAATTTTCTTCTTCGTTTTTAGTTGTTTCTTGTGGTTCTCTCCTTATTATTGGCTTTGTCTAGGAGATTGCATTAAAAAGTTCTATTAGAATTCTTATTGACTGTTATTCATACAGATATGTTTTTTTTTTTATTCTGATAACAATTTATTTATCTACTACAAATTTGGATTGTTATTGATTATACGGGGTTTTCACAGATCTGGCTAGTTTAATATCTATGTTATCAATATAAAGTAACAATGAAATACAGTTCATCTTAGCATGGTTGAACATAGCTTAATGAAATTTATTTTACATGTGGAATTTATGTGGCACCTTTAGTGGATTTTTGCTGCCGAGGCAGAAGAACGACCTGGCCGCTTTTAAAGTACGCAAAATTGAGTGTGTTGGACGGAGGCGAAAAAAAAGTATATTATTTTAAATGAGGACCTGGGTTAACATTAGGCTACACTAAACAAAATGTATGAACATACCAATTTTCGGCAAACAAGTGCAAAGCAAGCAGACAAGGATAAACGAGCAAAGGTGTCGATTCGGAAAGGAAGTGAGGCTTCTTATCTACATTCTAGGAAGTTATGATGGCATTGTTGAAAACGGTTTTTTTTTCTGCTTTGAATCAAAGGAATCAGATTAATGAAGAATGAATGATGGTATTTCTAAAGGATGTTACCTCTTTTTTAGACCAAATAGCCTTATCACTATGGGATAATGCGCCATCCCATTCTATTAAAGTAGAAAAGTGCGTCAATTTAAATCCAATAGAGCTAGTATGGGCCCCAAGTGAAGGAATATGTAGCTGCAAATAATAAAACCTTTAAATAGCAGAGGTAAAAAATTTATTAATTGAAGTCCCATTCAACTAGTAACTCTGAAGCATGGAAAATTTGCATCAAGCACACCAATTGACGAAGAAAATAAGATGTTTGAGCTGAAATAACATTGATAGAAGAGATGATGGAAGAATTTAGTATTACTTACTGTCCAAATACTGGATCATCATTCAATGTCTTCCATAAGCACGACACTTTGAAATAATCCACATAAAAAACAAAATCCATTGAAGTATTATACGATAATTCTATAATGTATTATGTAGCTATTTTAAAGAAAGAATAGAAAGAGTGAATTAGAAGTGTCTTATCGAATGTTTTTATGTAGAAGTGTGATTGAATCTTGATTTAATAATAATATTGAATTATAATATTACTGTTGCTTCTTAAGAATTAAGTAATGGTTACAACTGATATTTTATTTTCAAATTACCGCCGTTATTTAAATTGATTTGAATTTTTGGCAGTGTGGTAATGAGCACGATTGCAGGCGTATCTATAAATTCTTAACATGAATGGGGTATATAATTTTTATGATCTTATATTTTGACAGATGTCATTTGTCATTTTAACTATAGGGTAGCTTTTCAAAATGCGTTAGTATTCTAACTTATTGTAATAAGATAAATTATTTTTCACAGTGGCGTAACGTCGATTTTGGCATCGTATTTGGATTCATACTTTCCCCCAGTCACCATTTTAAAATAAAAAAACCTCGTATCTACTTAATAATCATATACATATTTTGGTGACGATTGATTTAATCTCAAATTATCACAGTAGCTTACCGATCAATGTGACCAACCTAACTTTTCCGCTAATGGTTAAGCAAACTACTAACCGCGGCATTATTAAATATTTTTTTTTATATAATGGTACTGGAACGTTATAGTTAAAACATTTTTTGTTTAGCAAAGATAACAAATTATCCGTATTAAGCCAAAGTATGTTAATATTTCTCATAAAGAACTATTCAATGTTATAGTTGTAGTAAGTTGGAATTATAATGAAACTATCACAGTTTGGTTTTATATTTGTTTTTTTTATTATTTATTTTGATGCTCTACTTAGGTTTACTTAATGTGGATTATGTTACAACACAAAATAAGGGGATATTTTAAAGAAAGAAATCTCTGTTAAATGAATAAGTAATCATAGTTGATAAAATATGTCAATCAAATAGAGCGTTTATGATGTGTGATGCAGTGTGCTTACATTTAGACTTGGCAGACGCTATTATATCTAACATAATGAAATAGATAAGGATAAACACATTAAGCATTAGTTTTTTACCTGCTATGTATGTTAACAGAGTATTGCGAAGGAAAGTGAACCTAATTTAGGGTATCCAACATATTTCCACTGAACAAAATATCTTAATGCAATCTTTAATTACCTTGAAAGTTATTCATAGAGGTACAGAGTAGTTTAAATGGAGAAAGGTGAATATTCGAATAAAAGGCATTAAAGATGGACAAATAACGTTAATAAATCTAGAACGTTAATTGTTGAGAATTAGGTCAATGGCCTCACCGTTTGGCGACTGAGAAAAAGAGAATCGCATTAAATGAACAGTTTTATAACGTTTGGTTTTATCATGTTCAACGAAAAGGATACCTTTCGCACAAAAGGTTTATTTTATTGAAAGCTAGGTGCTGTTTTGGCCGGAAAACTATTTCTTCTAAGTAGAGGCTTTTGGACGAAAAGTAAATGTAATTTAATTAAATGGAATATAACTTTATAAATATCTGTAAAACTTCTGTTTAGTTAAAACATTAACATTCACAATTATATTGCTATTATTATATTAAATTTACCTTTAAATAAAAAAAACCCGGTGTTTAAGTTTATTTGCGTGGACAGCCGAATACTTGAAATTTAAACTTTTGGCTTTAGCGGAAATGCAAGCGTCTGCTTCAAGCTAAGTGCTTTTTCAACGCGAAGGTATTTTAATTTATATGTTCCCCGTGCATAAATCTCAGATACGAAATATAGTAACAAAGTAAATATTTTCGTGCAAGCATTAAAGGAATTTCGGGGACAATTGGAATCTTTTCACTAATGCCGCATTATTTTTAAAGCCAACGCACTTTAATAGTGTTTGAAACGTTTAAAACTGTTTCCCACGAAAAAAACGTTTTTTTTTTTGTTAAGCATTTGGTTACTAAATTGTTACTTAATTGAAAATATTAAAAATATTTCTGCATTCACTCAAAAAATAATTTGGTTTGAAGGTTTATTTGAAACAAAATAATATTATTTTCCTATAAGCATATTCTCCGCATAATAGTACAACTGTGTGTAGTACAGAAATTATCGCATAGATGGCACATTTCCTGTTTCATTACAGTAACAGAACATATTTTGTATAAATAGGGCGGAATATACGAACCTGGTGTATTTACCAGATCAATATCTGATAGGAGTCGATCACCATTGGAAGGATGATTTCTTGAATGGCACGCTATGCTACTGGTATGGTCGCTGCGATCAACTCTCCAATACCAGGGAGACAAAGGCTTGGCGGTTTTATAACATCCTAACGGCGTGTCCTTCATATATGATAAATATGGAGTGCATGGACTTTTGGAGACAATTCATTTTTATTTCAATCAAAAATGATCACGACTTTTAGTGTTTTTACGCTTTGCAGTGAAACGCAAAAAAAGTCAAATCTAAAGTGAAAGTAAATGTATAAAATGAAAAAACCTGCTTGCAAAGGTGTTTCCAAGTGCAGAGTTTTCAGTTCAAAATAAAGGAACTTGAATCAACTATCAATATCTTTCACTTAAATGAATGAACTACTTCCAACGAAAAATATATTATTTCCGAAAAAATGCGTAAAGTTCAAAATTATATTCTTTTCAAGAAATACCAAGTGATGTTGAGCATACAGAAAACGCAAAATCTGGTTTATATGCAATTCCATTTAAATAAAAAGGATGCTTCTATCAGTACGGGAAATCTGTAATAATATATGCAAATATGCGCACTGCTCACACGTTTAATAAATAAACAAATAATCTGATATCTGCATAAACAATACTAAATTTTTAAATACGCATTTAGGTGTATATATATTGTAACAATTATATTGTCATTTCTGGCAACTATTTCCAGCTAAACAAAATATTCATACTATCATAGAGAATAAATTGAAATTAATAAAATATATTTGGATTACAAACAAGCTGGTATTGCTAAATCGAAAAATATATCTCTTATAAGAAGAATAAATAACGCAGATTACTACATTTTCAAATGTCAGTTTAAAAAGCTTGCTTATCTGTTCTTAGAGCTTAAAAATGCTGGAAGAATTACCTCATGTCAGGCTAAGATTAAAATTGACGTTTTAAAATATCAACCAAGGTGTAACTTACAAATAATTTATGATTTCTCAATGATGTATTAAAAAAAAAAAAAAAATACTAAAGAAGTAATGTATTTTTGGTGAGACTTTATAGAAATAAATGTAGGAGTCATAGGTATAAGCTGTATCCCAAAAATAATTCGAAAAAAAGATGTTCTAAATTGCAAGATTCTTTTTTATTATTTTAGTGGCAGACATGTGTAAAGATGTTTTGATCATTAAAAATAAAGAAAGAGGCCATGCTGGGAGAAAGAGCAAGATTCAAGAAAAACGGATAAAAGAATCACGCAGATAAAAAGCACATGGGACGGAAAGAAAGCAAATAAGAAATGAAGAGGATATATGCAGGTTAGTATACGAAAATTTGCGAATGAAGCTCATTACAGAACTATTTTCAGTATCTTCTTAATTTTCAACGGTTATATATTTGTTTTAAGTTATTTGGCTGTTAGTTTTTGAACTTAATGTGGTAAAGTTCCATACAGACGTCAGATTTAAATTCAATGCTTACGAACACATTAAGTAAACACACCTTGTACCTTAAATTAAAATAAAGATTCATTTAAAATTGCTAATTACCGAAATAAAAAAATAAGCATAACAAACGTTTCATAAAAAGCGTTTTGGCACAACATATACATACTACTACTACTTTATATGTGTTCGGCACGGATAAATTGGGGGAGAGGATATTAGGCTAACATTGGTAGCATGATTGAAGTGGTCAAGTGATATTCATCATTCATTCAGTATTGACTTGTTTTTTTTATTGTGTATATTTAAGTAATTGTAAAAAAAATCCAGCGTGCTATTACAACATTTTTAAATACCTATCTAGTAAACGTATGCACTTTTTAAATGATAAACATTTACATTTACGATCTATTAGAGCGCATTCTTTTGCGGGAATAGAAAATTGTGTGTAGGGAACCATGTGGTTGTAGTACGAGAGGCCATTTACCCGCCCTAATTTGAATTAACACCCTCTAGAAAAGCGACGAACCCCATATGTAACTTCTTTGTTACATTGGAATAAACCTGATATACAGTTCAGATATATGTATTATGTAACATGGAAAGAAATGTATCCTGCGGAAGAATATTTTCTCTTATATACAGTGTGTCCCGGATGGAGTAACAAGAGGGAAGAATATTCGAACTTAAGCAAAAATGTCATTTTTTATAAAATGTGTTTGCTTGTCTCAAAACCACCAATTAAAATATTCTTTTTAACAGCTTAGAAAATTACAAAAACAGAAAAAAATAAACAAAAAATGATATCCTAATGAGTAAATCAGTTATTTGTCAATGTTATTACGTATTTGTGAACTTTACTGAGGCTTAGTACAGTAAGCTAAATTTAGAACAAAGATTATTAGCTTGTTCATGTATGGAACTGGTGAGGCTTCCTTATAACTTTGCAAATTAGAAATTTCAACAGAATTTGCTAATGTTCACCGTGTGCAGTGTGTCTTTAACGAAATTTGGACTGACACAAGATGTGTGCAAACAGTGGGCAAGAGACATGAGAATGAAGTTTAATCCTGGGAAAGGGAAGTTGCAAAATAATTATGTGTAGAGATATTGTTTCTTAACATCAGTTATGGTTTTTCCAAATAATAAGTCAATGATTTGAATTGTCCCAAAGGTAATAATGCATTTTCTCTCTAACATCTCTAATGGCCTAAGAAATAATGACTACCAAACAAAAAGTCAGCGACCCCATAACCTTGCTGCTATTTCAAAAAATGGAAGGGATATTCTGACGCAATACAGTCTTGGAAAATATTATAAAATACACTGCATAAAATAAACTGCAAAAGAAAAAACTGTCATGGAATCAAATTAAACCACCAAAATGGTTTAAGCATAATTGTTATGAATGCCCTGAAATGGAAACGTGAAATGTATAAGCAAGCATTTTCAGATACATTAAGTACAATTAATAATTAATATAGTTATTTAGAATTTCTGTTTCTTTGTTTGTTATTAGAACAAAACAGAATGCTAAATACTCCTGGTATTAGTTCACTTAAAGAACTTGATTGTTCAATTATTGGTATTTAACAACTGAGAAAATGGTAGCGTTTTAATTCAACTTATAAGCATGTTGTGCACCATTTGATGTTAGCCTCAAAACAAAATATAACTTCATAGAAATCCGGCTATCTTGCGTTAACATTTTTGTTTTGGGTTGTGATATTAGTGTTTGTTTTATGGGTGCAAATTACGTATGTTCTTTAAATAAAGTGCACCATTAAACTCAACTTATAATTTGTGCGTTGTTAAATACAAGAAGTGTGGAAACAAATAATTATTTCACCAACATAACCCAATAAATAAATTTATGATAATTTTATATACTCGCGCATGTTCTCGAAATCACTCATAGTCCGAGAGCAAATTTGGAATCGCCGTGTAAACCTGGACGAAATATGAATAATGTTAAGTTTCACTTAACTAATTACATGAAATGGTTCCTTTGATATTACTAGTAAGTAAAATTTGTCTTTTTCATTCACTAAAATGCGGTTGATAAACGAACCTGAATATTAAATAAAATTAATTTGAGTTGTGGAAATTAGAATATTGTCCAAAGTATATACATCTATTTGTGTAGTTTTTCCTATATAGTACAGCAAATAATTAGATACTTCTATATATTACAGAAACTCTCAATAGCTGCGCTCTCATTTTTATCCAGTACGAAATATTTCGCATAATAGAAAGGTGAATGGATTATCAAACTTAATCTGGTAATTTAAGTAAATCTAATAGAGCCTGATCTGAAACAAGCTTATCGGATAAATAAAAATTATAATTATTCAAAATAAATTTTTTACAACATAAAAATATTTTTTTAATTCTTTTATTTTTTTCAACATACTTGCGGGTTAATATAATCCAAAAATGATTACTGAACACTACAAATAAGAGTTTTGGAAACTTTTTGTCTGTGAGTCAACGAAAACGTTACTTCAACAATTATATATTAAGCCACAATATTGGTTTTTTGAAATATAATTGGTGTGTGAAGCATATTTTGCGTTGACATTATCTTTTTTTTGCGTTCTTATTACTTAATTTAGTGTCCCACCAACATTTTATGCTAACTGCTCTATAAGTTGAATAAATCCAATGGTTCTGTTGTTTATATACACCAAAAAGTTTTAAATTACAATTTGTTGCTAAACACATTTCTTTCTGTGTAAGTGTGGTGTTATTAATAAATAAGTATTATTATATTTTTTAATATTTCACAAAAAACTGGAGAATTCGACAAGATTCTCGTCTATGTAATTGGGTTAGTAGAAAAAGAAAAATATAAATAGGCTTTAATGGAAATGCCTATTAATTTATACTCTCAAACAAACTTTAATTGTTCATTCCGTGGTGCTTTACTCTATAGGAAGAAAATCAGTGTGTAAATGAAATTTCTGCAAACATTATTTTTTTCGGATGATCGACTTTACAACCAATGGGAAAGTTACAAGGCAAAACTGTCGTTTCAAAATTGCAAACCTAGAAAGTCTTATTACAAGAGATTAATGTCTGGTGTTTGTGTTTTTAATGAAATTTGAAACACCTAAAAATAAAAACATGATAAACAAAATAACATTAAAAATTAAATAAAACAAACCTCCAAATATATTTAAATTATCCGTCAAAACGATGCTCGGGAATCAACTGCCTATGTTCAATAACAAAATAATTCAACCTGCACCTCATATAAACATATACATATACCTCGGTAAACGCAACAAACGTAAATTTTTAAATTTCTTTTAGGTGTTTTTGGGATGATCCTGAAGAGAAGTTAATCATAGAAACTTTTTTGAGAAATATTTACTTCTAACTCAAATAATTTTACATTCAATCTCTCAATTAATTCACACATTTTGAAGTACAAGACAGCACGTGGAGTATTTCAATTCATCACCTAACTAGAACCGGCAGCGGACGAACACCAGACGCGAAGAAAATATTAACTTAGACAAGACTCCTTTTAATGAATCGGCAATACATTCACAACGTAAGCCTCTCCTCATAGGGCACGGCGCATGCATTGTATATTAAGGTAATGTAGTAGGTAAGCACCCTATATCTCCAGGTCCAATAAACGAATGCTGATTGTCGACCTGACTCCCAGAGGAGTTGAACGTAACTCCGATATCAAGTTTCTATACATATAATTATAGTGAAAAATTTTGAAGAGGTCGCCGTTCAATGCAGATTTCGTAGATTTGGGGAGTAAATATACGCGCCCAAGGATAATCGCTTAATTTACCAGTCCGCGCGCTTCTTCGGTCGCTGTCCGCGCCGTTGTTGGCCTCCTTATTTTTACGGCCGAACGAGATTGGCGAACCGAGTCCGTCGAGTGTTTTAATCTTTACGACCGGCGATGAACCAACAACAAAATCGCATTAGCGCAATTTAACCGCGTCGTCGCAACGAAAATATTGATAAACGACTTGCCGGGCTCGGCGCTTAAGTACACAAGTCGCGATTGCGAACTGGCTACCGTTAAAGCAGGAAAAAAAAACAATTTAAATCACTTTTCAACTAACGCAATTATTGGTTAGGTTAATTTTAGAAATAAAGAAAAGTTTGTAATGGTAGATAGTTTGATGTACACTGTACAATTGTTTTAAGTAAGTTGTCATTAAGTTTAAAATAAAGTACTGTCAAACATCACGTGTGTATCTGTGTACCAGAAAGTTACATTTCTTTATGTGTGATCTAATTAACAAACTTACAAGTTTGGCGCCCAACGTGGGGCACACATATACACACGTGACGTTTAACAATACCTATTTTCAACTGACTGACAACTTACTTAACCCTAGTCCTACCAACGTTTTATCGTAACGTGTCCTACCAAGGTGTGCCTCACAGGCACACATCTATTTGTACACATTGTTGATGTAAATAATAGCAAATATGCATTATTTATTTCATGTAGTAGGTATACAGTAAGATTAAAATATAGAAAGAATATTGTGTGTCAGAAGATATAATTTAAAAATAGTACAAGATAGTAAATATTTGAAGTTATTTATGTATTTTGCAATTTGGTGCACGTGAGTATTTTTTCTGATGTTCACAAAACGTTTGCTTACACTTATCACATAACTGTGTTGACATTCTGGTTTTCTTTGATGGGCAATATAGCACCCGTTTTCGTTTTCTTACTTCTCGAGCCGAAGACTCCCTGTGGTTGGTACTTGATTCAACGTAGTTTGTATCAATGAAGTATGACTTTTATGCAAGCCACTCAAACTAGACGTCTAATTTGCCCCAGTACTAATTCTGTTGTAATTTCTCGTAAGAAAATTTTGCGAAGTCTTCGTTTTTTGGAAATATGCCAGTCAGGATGGATATTTCTCCAAATGACAAATGAAGTTTTGCGTTTCACTGAATATGTATGTACCATCTGATCAAGTGTATCCACCCCTCCTTTCGGTGAAATTGTAGTACTTATTGATTTCAGATTTATTTTTATTTTCCTCATCAATGGTGAAGTCGTTGTGCATTGTAGATAATAATATGACACAGCGATTTTTCTTAGGTACATAAGATACCAAAGTCATTGTCTCCTGAAAACCAAAAAAGTTGCTTTCAATATCCGTCGCCTGTGAGGTAAAAAATTGGTGGTATGCAGCGCTTATTTTTTCTGAGCGTTCCTACAAGTTAGGCCTTTGGTAAGCAAATTGGATGCAAGCTCGTAGTGGTGAGAGAAGTTGTCGAACGTAATATTCCTTTTAGTTCTCAGAAAAGGTTCACAAAGGTCTTCAACCACTTTTGCGCTAAGTTTTTCTGCTCTGTTGAGACCTTCCTTCCTAAGTACGGATACCCACGTAACGACATACTAGTTCCACTATCGCATATCACCAAATTTTCATACCGTACTTATCTGGCTTGCTTGGCAGGTACTGTGAAAGATACCGATCTAAAAGGACCCAGTTGTTCATCGATGGTTAGATTACGCCAGGAAGATAATATTTAGCAAGTTTGTATTAACACGTCCCACAGGGTCTCTAATTGGTGCCAACTTGTCCTTTTGCTTCGGAGGTTCTGGTCGCTTTATCGTCAAAACGAATAAATCTTAGTAATTGAGTAAATCTATTTCGTGACATACACGCTCGATAAACAGGATTTCCATATAAAGATTCCATAGCTCATTATGTCCACCATTCCTTTGTTTATTTCTTCCAGCATAATAAAAAGCCAAGAAAGCACGGATTTCAACGTCGTCAACTGGTTTTCCACAAATCGCAAGAATACGAACAGCTCCTTATTAGTGAAGAAACCACAATACCATAACCGTATCATCAAAAACCAATTGAATGCGTCACAAGGAGTATCACATGCACTCCAGGTGGAAGTTTCACTTTGTTCAAAAGCTGTTGTATTATGTTGTGTGCAGTGTTTCTCCCTTGGCAATCGGCGTGGCATTCACTCGGTACCATCTTTTCAATAAAGTTTGCGAATGGCGGGCGGTTCATCATTAGCATCACTATCGTCACTTCCTTCTTGTTCATCGCTTTCTTCATCGCCAGTTTCTTGATATCCGCCTTCATGAAGAGGTTTCGTCATTTGGTCTCTTCATCTTCACACATCATTTACATCCTTCCCAATCCTCATCACTTTCGTACATGCATCGAGCAACTCCTTTTCAGTTGTGGCGGCGTCGGTCAGTCAACATCGGTCATACTTTCTGCACAAATTTCAAAACCAAATAAGCATAAAAAAACAATCTATTTTTACTGGGGTCATCAAACTTTATTTTGCTTACCTGGTCTATACTACACTCTCACTAGGTAAAGAGATAAAATTAACCAATAGACACCTAAAACGGCCAATGCGTTCGTTAGGAAAGTCACAATACACTGATAGCAATGCAGTTTGTAAGCTGATGTTTTAGCAAACGCATTTAGGGAATTCCCCTTCATATGCAACTGGAAGTTCTTACATACAAGGGGAAGTCCGAATATAAAGCATATCTTATTACGGGGGATTTACCCACATACCTAGTTTTAAATAACAAAGACACACCTTGGTAGGACGTGTCGGTAAATTATGTTTAATTTTTTTTAGTAAAATAGGAAAAATATTTTTAAAATTTTTATGTCATTCTGTGTTAAATAGTTTATTTGAGAATACAAAAATCCCCCAGTCTGTGGGCAGTTAACTTACAAAGTTCCAGCAATTTCAAAATCAATTGTGCCTCAAAAGCACACCTTGGTAGGTTTAGGGTTAAAACAATTACATAATATACATCAAACTGTTTACCAGTTTCAATTCTACATGGTAAATAATAATAATAATTTTATGTCATCTTTTTAGACTACATTGCAGCATAGGATAAGTCACAAACTTTGTAATTAAAATAAGATAAAATATACATCCTTCCCTACATACAAAGGAGATCAATAGTAATTAAAAACCTATATCAAGTGCGTAATATTACATAATTCATATATTAATTATTTTATATAAACGAAATAAAGAGAGAGAGAAAGAGATGAAAAACAACACCCCAGTGAGAACACATATAACATCAGATTATTATGATCGCATAGATAATCTTCTACTGAATAATAAGCTTTAGTAATTAATAAATGTTTAATACTATGTTTAAATCTACTAAAAGATAGCATTTTATATTCTATTGGAAGCTTATTAAATAAAAGAATAACCTGATATCTGGGGCTTCTTTCGCTTGCGGTTAATCTATGCTTAGGAATTTCTAACACATGGCTATTACGGGTATTATAGGAATGAGTGTCATTTAATTTGTTGAACGTGTGCAAATTCTGTCTAACATGCAAAAGTAATTAATATATATATATACAAGGCACCGTCATAATACCCATTTCCTGGAACAACACTCTAAAACTTGCTCTGAAGCTTACTTTGTTCATCAGCCGGATAACTCTTTTTTGTATTTTAAAAACTCTGGTTGTTTCAGATGAGCAACCCCAAATAATTATTCCATAGGGAATTCGTGATTGGAAATGAGCAAAGTAGTACAATCTTACAGCAGCCATGTTAACAATATGGCGTAATCTATTTATAACAAAACATATACTTTTTAGTTGATTAACCAAGTGGCTGATATGATTTCCGAAAGAGCAATTCCCATCAACATGTATACCCAAGAACTTTGTTGAATCTACTTGAGCTATGCTCTTGTTGTTAACCCTTATCAAATGCGACGAATCCCTTGCACGCTGGACTAAATCAAATTCAATAAAGACAGTCTTTTTACAATTCAAGTGTAAGGCGTTACTTAAAAAATAATTATTTAATTTATTTGTTACATTTTCTATTGTCATGCGTATGTCTTCTTTCTTTTTGGTTGTAATTAACAGCGAAGTGTCGTCGGCATACATAATCATTTTCAAATTCGGAGCATCGTTAACATAAATTATATATAGCAATGGCCCCAAAACGCTACCCTGTGGAACACCACTGCTCATGTGGTGTAAATAAGATGTTGTGCCATTGATATCTACATAATGTGGCCTACCGTGTAAATAACTACTAAACCATTCCAAAGCCTGGCCTCTGACACCGCAACACTCTAACTTTGCAAGCAAAACATCACTAAACTTACTAAATTCGGTATATATTTCGGTATATAATAACGGTCGTAGTTCAACCAATTAAAACTAAATTAACTACATTTTTACAAGTATTTAAATAAAATTCGTAATTAATCTTCAAGGTTATTGTAATACGAACAACAATCTTGTGAATTCTCTTGTCCATAATTATTATTTAGCAAATTCTTTTTTGGTATGCAGACGTTTTTTAATCAAAACTGTAGAAATTATTCAACGTTTCGTTATAAGTATATTATTTCTTCTGCAGAAACTACCTTTTTTTTGTATAATACTATAATAAAATATCAAGAACATTGTAATAAATAATGAAAATGGAATATTTATTATCTTAATGCAAATTTCCCTAATATAAAAATTATAAATTAAAATTTGTGTATAACTTTAAAAAATGATGTTATAATGTCAGTTATTATAATGAAAATTGTTATTGTTTGTGTTATGTGTATATTTTAGCCGAGTTTGATTTTGTGTATGTGTGTGTTAAATATTATAATTTGATGTTTACAAAAATTTTTAAGTATTTAATAGTATAAATTTGACAAATTTTCAATTTCTTGGCGGTTATTTACCCAAATTTAAAATATAAATAATAATTCAGTAAATGACCGCCAAGAAATTGAAGATATGTCAAATTTGTACTTTAAAATTTTGGTAAACATAAAATTACAATGTTTATAACATGCACAGAATCAAACTTAACTAAAATATATACATATATCACAAGCACAAACTATTTTCATCATACTAATTGACATTATAACATGTCATTTTTTAAAGCTACACACACTGAGAATAGAGATTTCATTAAATGAAAGGTTTTATAACTTTTGGTTTTTATCATGTTAAACGAAAAGGATATCTTTTCTCAGAAAAGTGTTTATTTTATTTGAAAGTAGCGTGCTGTTTAGCCGGAAGACTATTTTTCTTCTTAAGTACGTGCTTTACGACGAAAAGTAACCGTAATTAAATGGAATGCACCTTAGTTTCGATTAATATTTTATAATGTCTGCATAACTTCTGTTTAAATAAGACAATACACATTACGTATTATATTTTCTTTATGTTCATATTTAACAACATATTTTAGTTTCTTTTGAGTATTATTGAATTATAAACAGTATTTTAAATAAAAAAAGCCGGACGTTTTGGTTTATTTGCGTAGACACGCATGTATACATTGATTTAAAAGTTTTTCCTTTTAACGGAGAATGCAAGAACCTGTATTCAAGCAGGTGTGCAACAGGTGTTCAAGCTGAGTGCTTTTTTACGCGAAAGTATTTTAGTTTTATTATCATGTTCCCACGTGCAAGTCTCAGATACACGAACAATAATGAACAAAAGTGAATATTTTTCGCGCGAGGTTAAAGAAATTTCAGAGATAATTGGAATCTCTTCAGTTAATGCTGCTTTACTTATAAGACAAGGAACTTTACAGCAGTATACTGGGCGAGTTTTTTATCTTGAGACAGCGGAATATCTCTAAAACACTGCATCAAAAAAAGATCTTAACAAGATTTGTTATAATGTAGGGGACTCACTGAATGGTGCCGAACTCGATTCCCCACCTAATAGATATATTTACGTGTAGTAGAGAAATTGTCGCATAGATGGCGCATCTCCTATTTCATTCCAGTAACAGGTAATATTTCGCACAAAATAGGCTGAAAACTACGATCGTAACATATTAATCTGGTATATTTACCAGATCTACATCTAATAGGAGTCATCATCAGCGAAACGACGATTTCTTTTTACGGTACACTAGAGTGTTGCATGGTCACTGCCACCAAATCCTCCAATACTACCAGGATTTACAACATTCTAACGGCAAAATCCCTCCTTAGTGGATTGGTTTTTGGAGATTATTCATTTTTATTTCGATTAAAAATGATCACGGCATTTTGTTGTGTATACGCTTAAGTTTAAAATGAATAAATATTATAAGAAAAGGAAAAACCTCTTGAATCGAAATGCTAATAGTTTACTGCCAATCTGCATAGTTTTCAAGTTCAAAATAAAGAGGACTTGAATCAACTATCAATATCTTTCACTTAAAAGAATAAACTGTTTCAATCAAAAATATATTATTTCCGAAGAAATGCGTTTAAAATTATATTCTTTTTCAATGAAATACCAAATCATGTTGGCCATATAGAAAACGCAAAAATTTTTGGTTTAATGCAATTCCTTTTAAATGAAAAGGATATTTCTCTCAGTGCAGGTATTAGCAACGATATAGTTTTGTTTATGTAACATACACATGTCAAATAAAGAATAAATATTTATCTAAAATATGTATATTTTAACAGGAAGGTACCCAGTACTTTTTTCTCTGGCTTAGATTAGTATCTTTGATGCGAATACTGTGGACTACCTCCTACAAAAATAACGGGAATGAGATTTAATTTCTGATTGGTTTTTTCAAGACACATGGAATCTATACTATATACATTTAGTAGTAAATTATATTATATTTAGCGATCAAAGCTAATCATTTAAATAATACCATTTGGACATAAATTTAGAATTTCTTTGTTTGTATCTGTACCGACTTATATGAAAAATTTCTTTGAGCAATTTACATTCGATATATATCCAAAAATAAATTGCCGTTAAAGTAATTTAATAAAAGATTTCTTTACAGAAATATTAAAATCTTCATTTTTCCTTTTCGGGAAACGATATTTTTTTTTGGTGTATCCCCAGTGACCAACTATATTTATTTCATATTTTATAAATATTTAAAGAATATTAAATCTTTCTTGAATATTAGTTATATTAATATAATATGCATAAAATATATTATAGAAAATATATTAGGAAAACATTTAAAAAATATATGTTATATAGCATTAATAATATTTTATTGCAAATATTTTCTCAATATATTTTTCATAACTCTGCAAGAATATTTTGCTTTGTATTTCTGTAAATATTTATTTCATATAAAAAAAAGATTGAATTTTTGCTTTTGTACATTTGGTGCGTAGGACGAATAATATAAAATGGGTAAAATATGCATACATATTAAGTAGGTATGTACCTATTTAAAATGATAGTTTAAAGATTAAATTAGATAATATATATCCAATATGATTAATTAGATCTAAGTTGAGCTCTGTAACTTTTCTATTAATATATCTGCGTTTTGTATTATATTATTTGTAATATTTGTAATATTTGTAAGCGAACGTCAACACAACATCTCTATTCATTACGGTGCCGATGTTATATGATTTAGTATTGTTTATGCGTCTATGGATTAGGTACATAGAATGCATACGGGCACGTGCGTATCATTAACATTTTCATTCGTTTGTCCGTTACATGTTATAGTTTATAATAGTACACGATTAGGGCAGATTAGGGTTAACTGTGTAATTAATTGTTGCGGGGTGTGTTTTAGTGTTTGTGTTGACTACGAGGTAAGCAAAACTTTGAACATGTCATGGTATTTATAAGATAATTGGAATGCTCAATATCGCTATGTACAGAAATCGTTTAATAATATAATTGTAGGAATTTTATGCATCATATATGTACTGCATCTACCAGATAAATTGCTAGTTGATTTGCTTAAGAGATTCATCTTGGTAGATAAGCGTCATAACCTCAAATAGAGGTTAAAATACGTTGTGTTGTATTATTGTTTATACGTAGAATGTTTTTCAAATATTATGAAATAAAGTAAAAATAAGTATCGTAAGTATTAGAATGTAGCTACCACTCCAATTATTGTAAATGCTCTAAATGTATTAGTAAGTGTTGATAATGTTGTACGAAGTTTTATTCATGGTATGATCTAATACAATTGGCATTGTTTTAGAGGACACAAGGAAACGCCATGAGAGCGCCACTACTGAAGATATGAAAAAAGCCATAGGGTTGTAGCTGGCACCAGCCAAGGCTAGACTTAAAAATGAGTATTTTTCATTTTTATTGGCCTATTCAAATAAAATGATAATAGATACGTTTGTTTTTTATTTAGAACACTTCAATTAAAAAATAGTGATTAATTTGATAAACCTTCAGTATGCCTTAAAAGATGCCAGAATTATTGATTATTAACTTGTATGGTGAGTGTGAAAAAACAAGTTCTTGCCTTTTAGACAACTCTATGTATGTTTCAACTTTTCGTTATCGACGTTATACATTCTAAATAACCAAGAACAATTTTAGTTCATTTTGACAAATTAAATAGATTGCATAAAAAATCTCAATTTTCATATAAATAACATTTTACAAATATTTTAGAAAAAATATTGCGCTTACATTAATTTTAAAATATGGAATAAATATTTTAATCGAATGTTTTATCTATATTTAGAAAAAAATATGAAAAACATATTCAAAAACCTCTCACGAAAAATATTTATAAAATATATTTTTAAAAATATCTATGTAATATTTCTGGTTGTTAGGAATGTGTTTACGAAATTTGTAGTTTAAGGCCAGCGGATATTTCAAAAACGAAAACCGAATACATACACACATTCGATTCGAATCAATTCGCAGACCTCGTCAATTCGAACAGCGCCTCAGTCTCATCCCTTAATATCTCCCCATCGTCATCATCATCATCTCGACCGAGAGAGAGAAAAAGAGAGACCTTAATGTCGATGGCAATAACGCGGCCATAATAAAAGTCACGGGCGACGATAAATCAAAAGTAATCATTAAGAGAGAAGAGTGCCGGTCTCCGGATTTCCCAGTCAAATTGGAATTCCACAGGCCGAGGCGCTTTCCAATATCTGCAGTTAATAACGCTCATCTACTGCTACCGGGTTCGATAGCGCCGGCCGACTCCGGCAGGGCGCGCAGCGAAATTACCAAGGCTCGCTCGCCCCCCGCGCGCACATAAATTCAGATTACCGCGCCCGCGAAGCGATCTGCGGATCGCGCTATCCGTGACACCGGAGCGAGCACACACGTGCCGCTCAATAGACACAAATTTACATCTGAGAGACGCGCTCTTTTTTTGTATTCATCCGCGGGCTTAGGAGGGACGTCGGATATTAAATATTGGATTGGGTATTTGTTCGGGTGGCGGTAGATAGGTTACAATAGAAAGTATTTACACAGGAGGAGCTTAGGTTTTTAAGTGGGTGCAGATGCGATAAAGTCGGATGGAGTGTTTGATGACACGTTTGTGCGTATGTAAAATGGGTATAATTGTCGGTTTTACATTTATTAAATAAGTGACGTATGATATGAGGACAAGCAGATGTAAATATGGATGTTTCGATCGGCCTAATGTATGACGTGTTTCGACAGCGTCTTTTTCTTGTAATGTCAGTATCAGCAATTAATTACATATTTAACGTAAGACGTCCAGAACATAAAACTCTTTTAAATCTTAGAGAAGATTATCAATTAAGATTTGATTGTTCTTCACGGTTCTGATTAGTGAAATTAGTTTGATATCGCCTCCTTATATTTGAAAAATTCATATCATACCCTAACCCCTAAAATTTCTTCCTTATGGGAGTGGCTTATTTCCGGAGTGCTCTTAATTACCGCCGATAGACCTTCTTTCTTACATGCATACGTATTATAACATATTTTCATGTGGAGAATTTGGTCGCTTTTTTTACAACCTGTTCACCAAATCCCTTTTTAGAATTTTAGAAACAAATAGGAATTTGCTTTTCACGCTGGTAGGGATGTTAGGTATATTTAACTAAAGTCTATATGGATTCAATGAAAATAATATATGGCGATGCCATACCATTTTCAATACACAGGATGTTATTAGCTTTCTTTTATAAAAGTTTTGATCTGATTAATTATTCGTATTATTAACCACCAAATTTATCAAATCAATTTATCAAAAATAATGCTCAAATAATGACTACATGAATTTCAAACGTTTCTAATAATGAAATATTCTCTTATAGAATCTTGCTCTCGGATGGAGCTGAAAATATACAGCAAAAGAATTCATGTGAAAAAGGGATCACTTCTTGGCTGCTTTTCCAAAGACGATATATACAATGTTTTTCATATATTCATTCATTCATTAACTTAGAGCTAGGTGCTCATTGTACCATCCCTATTAAGTCTCTTATTTCCACTCGAGCAGTTTGGTGTTCTCTATAAAGCCCAGTATCTTGCCCAGCAGAAACTTGAGAACCTTCGAAGGCTCCAATAGATCTCTCCCGAAATATTTCTGCCTGAGTACCTTTAATTCCTCACATGTGCAGATTACATGTAAATGTTTCCTCCTGTAGTTTGCGTCTTCTGCACTACGGTTCGCTTACTCGGCCTGTGTTGTATTACGCTTTTTCAGGGGACAGTGTCTAGCTACCAGCCCAATAATGGTTTTAGCTTCTTTCTTGCTGCGCCCGAGTAGGTTATCAGAGAATTTAGCATCCCCATCTTCTATTAGCGCTTTGGTATGGAGTTGACCTTCAGTCGACCTCCATTTCTTTACTGTACTTTCTTTATCTAACCAGGTCCAGATCTCCTTTCTTGCGGAATCCTTAGTAATCCTACATATGTGTTTTGCACCCATGAAGTGTCTTTTAGAGCCCTCCTTAGCTAGTGCGTCGGCTATTATATTGCCCTTTATATCCTCATGTCCCGGCATCCAAATCAGAGACACCGTGTAGTTTCGTGCCAATATATTGAAAGATTGTTTGCAGTCTCTAACTAGTTTTGACCTAGTTACGGGGTTCGAGACTGCCTTGATGACAGCCTGGCTGTTAGTCATTATATCAATTTTCCTCCTCATGTAGCCCCCTTTTGCAATTATTGCTGCACAGGCTGCAAGGGCGAATACCTCTGCCTGGAAGACAGTTGTATGCTTCCCCAGGCTTAAAGATATCCTTTGATTAGGGCTGGGCCCGCAAATACCAGCTCCTGTGCCCTGGCTGGATTTGGATCCGTCCGTGAACAAGTTATCAATAGCAGTGATCTCACTACGTGCCTGGTCTCTGTTCGGTATGGAGATTTTCACATTTTTAGTGAAGATAAATTCGGGTGCCATGCTGTCCGTCGGCACTTGCAGCAATAGCCCGTCCAGCATCGTCCCCGTAGTATAAGTGTGCCCTCCCACCATAAAGTTGAGATGCCATAGGTTGTTGGCTTTCAGTCTAAGGATCGCATTCATTGCCTCCACTCTCACATAAAGCTCCAGCGGGGGGAGACTCACAATGGTCTCCAAAGAAGCGGTTCCTGTGCTGTTAATTGCACCAGTGATTCCCAGCAATGCCTGTCTTTGAACAACGGTTAGCAGCTTCACTGCGGAGGACACTTCTGTCCTCCTCTATCAGACTACCGCCCCATAGGTTATCGCCGGTCTTATCACAGCAGTATATAGCCAATGGATCATCCTCGGCTTTAGTCACCAGGTTTTACCGGCAACTCTTCTGCAGCGCCAAACTTTTTAATACATACCCAAATGTTATTTATTTGATCTTCAATCTTATTTTTTTTTATTATTTTACTCTTAACTGGAAATTTTTGGTCACGGTATAGAAAAAGTACGTTTTTCTCAAAATATGTTTATTTATTCACGACATTTCGTCAATTTGGTATTTAAATATAAATAACATACCAGTTATGTATGTTACAGGAAACAAAATACACAAAATTTACTATTTCATCACGTGATTTAATTTTGAACTGTTTTATAATTCTGACCTGAAGATGTCCCTTAGTGGATGAAACCGGTTGTACGATATTAAAGAATTTGTGAGAAATTGGACCATTTTCCTTTCATTTACTTTGCTATAATTTACTCACACAGAATCAGAAACCATAGATTATACAAGTATAATAAATAAATAGTTAATATAACAATAACAACTCTAAAGAAAAGAGGTATCAATTCAATGCGCATTGGATACATATAGAAGTAAGCGGTTCTACAAGAAATCGGCGATAACGACGTGTCTTTAAGTAATCCCGGACAGCAGGCCAAACATTAAAACCATCAAACGCCCTTTTTAACATCCCGCTATAGATATTTAAATTAAAACTAGTGCCTATCGTCCAGTGTGTATGGATTGTAATCTTTATTTTATTTAGGTGTAAAATTAAAAATTTTACTGATCACAGGCTTCCATACAAGAAAGTATTTGTCATAAATATAACTGCGTTTAGGTTTTGTTATTTTAGGGACGGAAATATTTATATTCTCGACATCGGTCGAAGCAACAACGTATAAGCCACTCCCAGAAGGAAAAAGTTTTGATATCTGCTCCGTAGGGCATGACATTAGAAAAGAAACCGGCTGTACATACTGCTGTGGTTAGACAACCCAATTCGCTGAGTGTATTTTATGTTGCATATTTTGCTTGTTATGGTTGTTTTCTTTGCTTAAACAGCTGTTTTTCAATTTATCCAGATTTTTTACAATTTTATTTTTGTTTTGATTAATGTTAGTTTAAGAGTTTATTGTATCACTTTAATTTATTTAGTGTTAAGTTTTTTTTAATTTAATCATTAAATTGGCGTATGATTTTGAGAGAGGGATTTTTGTAAGAAAAACAATTGTAGAATTTTGTTAAGGACTTCCTTGTTCGACTATTGACGTGAGTAGACGTATTTTTGCATATCATTGTTGCCATTTTGTAGTTCATTTAATATTGAGATTTAATTCTGTTTTTTTTTAGTCAACCAAGGAACTTTTATTATAATAATTGTTAATATATTGGAGTGCGCACTTTATAGATATAAGATCAATTATTATTTTTGTTTAGGAAGATATATTTTAGTTTATTTTTTTTTCTCATTATAGTTTAAAGAGTTCATTTTCCGTTATTCAATTTTGCTGTTTCATTTTTATTTATCAATCACCTCGTTTGGGTGAGTAGAAGCATTGTTCTTGCTTTTAGTTTTGCTTTTTTTGTAAATATCTAGTAATAGTCCACGCTTAGTTGATTTTAATTTGTAAAACCACATGGATTTGCGAGGGTAACTCTGAGTTTAATAGTACTTTTGCGTCCTTTATTTTATCCGTTGAGCTAGTTAATTTTATTTTCTTTATCATTTTAAAATTCATTTTGCATTTTCATTTCAATCAGTACACAGCAATACGTTATCGAGAGGGTTCTAACATTGATGGAAGTTCTTTGTATGTTATCGTATGAATACAAAAGTATGCTGATCTTTGGTTCATAATTAGGTAAAATTAATGTAGTTTGAAGTGTTAAAATAAGTACTTCATAATTAGTACGAAATTGTAATGTATTTACTGCATTTTAAATTATTTAGCCCATTACCGGTTTTGGCATATAATTTGCCTTCTTCGGGTATATAAATAGAAATACTTAATTAAATATAATAGTCAATTAAAAAACTATATTAAAAAATTGGATCCAGACACAAAAGCTTAGTGTGATGCCTTATCCGACAATTCTTTAGGTAGACTAAGAATGTTTCAATTGTTATGGAATCTGTATAATATTTAGAATAGCTAGCCTATAAATAAAGTATAAAAGCAATAATTAAACATTGCATTATCTGTGATTTTATGTTGACGAAAATTAATTTCGGCCTATATGGGCATATGTTAATTAAAAGGAAACCACTAAAAGGTAAATATCGGTAAATGTGTTTTTCTGAACTAAATTAAAGGATTTGATGCATATTTTGCATTGAAAGTAACTGTGAGATGAATCGACCCAATTATCTTGCATTTGCATCCAAAGTCATGGCAAACATGGGATCTGAACATTGGCATCATCCATAACGTATGGGTTAAATTAAAATCTAATATATGTTCCAGGGGATTGCATTTCAAATTTACCATCCAATCAATCATAAGGGTAGCTTAATATATCACATTGTGTAAGTGCTTTAATCAGCAATAAAAACCGCTTTAATAATAAAACTACCTACGATATAGGAACCTAATACGTGCCCTAATGCGTGCCAGTTACTTCACCGGACAGCTAAATATCATCGCAGCCATCCATGAAAGCGCGTACGGGCCAACTGTTATATTACGTGCTTTAATGCCACGAAAACACACACCGTACAAACAGCTTTTTTTTATCGGGAGCGCTTTCGTGTACAACCTCATCGCGTTATATTAGATTTTGTGACAGTTTCAAGTGGCCACACCGCCACCACTACCCAGTAATAAAATTATCTACTACATGTGTAAGTTATTACGGTTTAAGATTAAATTACACACACTCACACATTTATTCTTTTTTTTTTGTGTCCTCGTTCCCCGGCATTATAATCACGATTGTTTGGACGGGATTTTAGCGTAGGACGTTTCGTAATTGTTTTCTACCCGTGTCCTTATCATCGCAACGAACGCTTGTTCCCGTCAGCGCTCTTCTAACGCGCCGTTATTTATTCGAGCTTAAGCGATCTCCATTGGCAGCTGGATGACGGATTGGTTCGAGTTGGTTTTATGGATTTTTCGCTTTTTTTTTATGTTGTTGTAGAAACCGTCCCGAACTTTTACTATTCAATTACGCCGCCACTTATCGCGTAGTCTCTTCGGGCGCTGTTAATTAGGGGTATAACGCTGGCATCGGGTATTTTATTAACGATTGTTTGTGGTCGTTTGTGCGTTGACACTCCGGTGTTGATTGTTTTTTATCGACGCGATCAACTTCTGTCGGTAATACCGCGGAACGGAGGGGGATGCAATAATCATAGCAATGCGCGATTATGATTGTATTAGTTCGTGAAATGCATTAAGCTGTGTTTGCTAGCGTTCGAGATAAAGTAAATTGCTACTTACGGGCAAATTTACTCTCGAATATCGCGCTGATAAAACGGATTTTACAAACTTGATTAATTCTGTTTTGTTTACCCATGGCAAGTGCAATGCATACTCTAAATGAATTTTGACAAAAATGCTATATTAAAACTAGTGGTGGGCAATTCGAATGAAAAAAAAAACGGTAATGCTAACCGAAAACACATTCGATTTTTATAATGAATCGAGTTCTTTTTTCTTAATGAATTTAAAATCGGATGATACATGACAATGTATACAGGATGCTCCGTAATTGGATTGCCATAAACATATATTAAAAAATATATAAATTTCTTTCCGATCGGGTTAAGAAATAATATAAAAAATGTAAAGTTAAGACAGTTATGAACAAAATAATAGATTAATATATTAAATTTTTTAATAATAAATAATATAAATAAATTAAAATATATTTATTGCTTGACAGCTTGTCATTGTAATGAATTGTAAAAATGTGGCATGAAACTTTTGGAGAATGGTGTATATATTACTCTGTTTTTCATAACAAATGTTCTGGGATTTCAAAATTTTCTTTTTTTTTACTTCAATAAAATGAAATATTATAATTACATTTAAAATTGCAATTTATTTATAATTTCTTTTCCTTTTTTTTTTAATTTTTTTACCTAAAGAGAGCGCCCCGAAAGTCCCTTCTTCGATTATTTAAATTTGAAAAAAATTAATTATCAAATATCGTTGTAAAAACACACTAAACGTGCAATAGAAGATTGTTTTAACACAAAACAAGCGTAACTCTTCATTTCAAAACCAAAATGCTATATTTTTCCAATTTTGAAACTCTTAAATCACAGGTACGTACTGCTGTAGTTTTTTATTAAAAAAAACAATTATCTGAATAAATTTCTTAATTTAATGTTATTTTAATTTGAAAGTTGTTTTAATATTTTAGGATAACGGTGTATTTCTTTGTACTTTAAGTTTTAACAGAATTTTCGTGACTATGTATAACATTATTTAATTTAAGTATTTCATTTAAGTATTCCATTATTTTTGTTTGTATTCTGTTGACATATTTCATCATTGTCTTTTTTGTTTGATATTGTTTGAAATAAAAATCTATCTATCTATATTATCTGTTTCACTATTTCTATATATTTCCGTATGGGACGGATTTGTTTCCAGGTTTCTTGTTTGTTTTTTGGCTCTCTGCTTCGTACGTGCGAACGAGAGAGCCAGTGTGGTATAGATATCAAGGTGGCCCACATGTGTTGTTTTCTTTTGTTTGGAGTATAGAAATTTTAATATTAAAGCTTCAATTCTTGATCATGTATATAATTTTTAATTTCTTCTTCTCTTGGTTTTTAGGTCGTAAATACTGAAAACATATACTTGAAAAAGCTTTGCAATAAAGCGAAACGTTGTAGTACTCATTCATGTTTGCAATATTTACGACCTAAAAACCAAGAGAAAAAGAAATTAGAAATTTTAATATATTAATCTATTAATTTGTTGCTGGTATTAAGCCAGTGCTCGATATTTAACCACACTCATGTAACTTAGATATGTAATTAATACAGGTTTGTATTAAATTTAATAATATATTTTAGTTTTAGGTATAAGAACATTAGAAGTCACAGTTTTTTTTTTAGGTTGTTTTGTACTTTTTAAAGAATTGTAGATGATAAAACATTGATATAATGAATACAATCACCATGAAGTTCTTCGAACGAAATTTATATCAGTTTTAAAAAAGTTTTTTTTTTACAAATGTAAATATCTCAAAATCTATTAAAGATAAGTATAGGGAACGCTCATATAAAGTGATAGGGGATGATATTTACTTCCTAATTCCGAATTAAAATACAGGGTGTTCTATTTAAAAAAAATGAGTTTTCTGCATTTGAAAATATGTCACTTTGTTCCTCAGTTTTGAACACCCTGTATGTTAGAATGTAAAGTATGCTTACCGTTCCTTAGATTAATATCTACATTCATAACGTAGCAAATTTTGAGTCTTTACTTGCAGTATTAACCGAGATATTAATTTCTCAATGATGCAATGATTATGACTAAAAAAAAAAAAGAAAAACTTAAATAACTCAAAAACGGCAACATGTAGCTATAGGAATAGCTAATGAAAACTGACGTATTTATAGTTGTAAAATCCAAAAATGAATAAAAAATTATATCATTCTATTTAAAATAACAAAGTTGACATCATTCCGGTCAACCGGAAGTGATATTTTGGTTAAGGTATTTTGCGTTTATAGTTCCAATCGAACAGATACTGGTGTCAAAATCTCAAATATAAGTAAAGAATAGAACATCATAAACTTTTAATGAAACACTTAGGTGGACTACCCTGTATAAACTTAACCCCAAAATTAACGTATGGTAAACATAAATTGCAAAAATCTAACTTACTGGTTAATATTGAATTGAAACTAACTAATTATTTTCTTTTTTTTTTAGGTGGGATATTCTGGACGAAATACTAACTTGGATGCGAATGACAACTCTAAGCACAGGTGGACAGGTAATGCTCTGGGTCAAGTTGGATGCTCGATTCAAAAGCAATATCATGGAATTGTATTTCACCCGGGATTCTTCTCAGGAAATTTTATAAAAAATTCTACACGATTATACAGGTCAAAGTATGAATTTATATCATTCAGGTGACAAATCGATAATTTTTAGATAAACGCTTTCGGGAACTTTGATATTTTTCGTAAACATAAATTACAAAAATCTAATTTACTGGTTAATATCGAATTGAAACTAATTAATGAATTGTCTTTTTTTAGGTGGGATATACTGGATGAAATACTAACTTGGATGCGAATGGACAATAACAACTCTAAGGTGATGGTAATTTCTCTGGATCGGGTTGGATGCTCGATTCAAAAGCATATCATGGAATGGTATTTCACCCAGGATTCTTCTCAGGAAATTTTATAGGAAACTCTCAACGATTATACAGATCAAAGTACGAATTTGTATCATTCAGATGACAAATAGATAATTTTTAGGTAAACACTTTGTGGAACTTTGATATTTTTGAGAGTGTGGCATAAAAATTGTTATAGTTCACTAGCAAACGTCGTATTTTGTGGTCACAAGTAGATGAATGATTCAAAGCAAAATCACCAGTAATCTGCCTTCGATTGTTATAGCTGTCAGGTAGACCAACATCGAATTAAAATGAATAACCAGTAACTGACATTAATATACCGTTATTTACTCTAGTTTGAGTGGAATACAGCAAATGTTACCGAATAAACATTCCGAAGATGAAAAATCTCCCGAAGAAAAAATATAATCAAAAAATATAAAAATATACCAGGTAAGCTTAAATTAAGAAATAAAATAAAGTTTACACCATATATGTATAAGGCTATACTTAGTACCTATTGCTAAGATGGTTTATTTTGATTTATCTATTATTATTTCTATTCAACTTACAATTACTTCTTCATTTGGCTTTGAAACCGGTTTTAAATGACTCTAAATTACATTCCACATACCTGTCTCCATAGCATTTTATGCATATTGTAGTTATAGATCGACAATTTAGCAGTTATCTTCACAAATTTATTAAGGTTCCATTTTCAAATTCTTATTCATTTATTCCTTCGACAAAATTTAATTATGTAAGTATACTTCAAATGAATATTATAACACTATAGTACTTATTTTTTGACAAAAATCTTTCAAAGGCTAAATGTAGATGGTAATCTATTCTTTCAATATTTAATAATTTGCTTTTACGATCGAATTTTGCTTTACTGGATTTCCATCCTGAAAAGCGATCCAAATAAATCATTTCTTTCTATCCTCAAATATAATTTATCACATACACAAGCTGTACGTGTTTATCTGGGTCAATATTCTGCTCAGTTATCGCCCGGGCGTTAGTAATCAGTGTAGAGGAAACGGTCGCATTTTTCCGGTAACACTTTCCCGCAGGGCTACTAAAATTTATAGCTGATTTGACGTTTCTGAACGCGTCCGTGCGCTCCGGGCGAGCTCATAAACGAGCCGAAATCCCGAAACACAACGACACGCTCGGCGCGGCCTACAGCAACGGCGCACGGACGCAATTTCCAAATAACGCGGAGCCGTCTGTCCGCTACACGTATATATGAATCTGCCCATGTGTGTGTGTGTGTGTGTGTGTATGTGCGGGAAAAGATACGCGGCCCCCAGACACCTGATATTTTTCGTACGATGAGGCGGCAAAGACGAAAAATCCAAGCGGTCCAAACTCACCACTCCAATTTATGACATCGGAAATCCGGGCATGTGCAGAATGGGAACGGCCACAGTATAAATTCGGATTATATATATATGGGGGCCGGACGTGCTCACAATCTTCCAAACAGATGACCGCTACTGCGTATATATGTACATAAATTTTAGCGGCTGTTTTTTACGTCGAAACAGGGGAAAAAGGGGAATGGTTACAAAATATTGACGACCATCAATAATTACTTATTGATATCCAACCGTTCGTCTTTACTGGCAATCTACTGATCCTTTTTTTGCTGGTCGATGAGAAAACTATTACTACTACCAATAACAACCTTAATCCATTAATAATGCAATGAATTACAAAAATTACAGAGGGTTAACCCTACTGGATGTGGTGTATGTATCAGGTACTGCCCAGTGAAATTAAATAACTGACATGCTAACATCAGGCAAGATTTAATAAATGAAGAAGAATAACGGATCATGTTAGTCAGCACTGCAGGCTTAGTGACCCTTGGCTCCGAGATCCTTCGCTCTTCCTTTCCAGTTTCCTCTATCCTTTTGACTGATTTTGCCAGTCTGTTACTCCTACTGTCTTCAAATATTTTATGGCCTCATTTAGCCATTTCATTCGCGGTCTTCTCCTTCTCCTTCTTCCACCATCGCCACCTTTTAGCACTCGTTTAAGGCATCTATCTTCTGCCATCGATTTAACAAATGAAGAAGAATAACGGATCATGTTAGTCAGCACTGCAGGCTTAGTGACCTTTGGCTCCGAGATCCTTCACTCTTCCTTTCCAGTTTCCTATAGCCTTTGACTCATTCTGCCAGTCCCTTACTCCAAATGTCCTCGAATATTTTATGGCCTCATCTAGCCATTTCATTCGCGGTCTTCCCCTTCTCCTTCTTCCACCATCGCCACCTTTTAGCACTCGTTTAAGGCATCTATCTTCTGCCATCGATTTAACAAATGAAGAAGAATAACGGATCATGTTAGTCAGCACTGCAGGCTTAGTGACCTTTGGCTCCGAGATCCTTCACTCTTCCTTTCCAGTTTCCTATATCCTTTTGACTCATTCTGCCAGTCTTTTACTCCTACTGTCCTCGAATATTTTATGGCCTCATCTAGGCCATTTCATTCGCGGTCTTCCCCTTCTCCTTCTTCCACCATCGCCACCTTTTAGCACTCGTTTAAGGCATCTATCTTCTGCCATCGATTTAACAAATGAAAAACAATAACGGATCATGTTAGTCAGCACTGCAGGCTTAGTGACCTTTGGCTCCGAGATCCTTCACTCTTCCTTTCAGTTCCTATATCCTTTTGACTCATTCTGCCAGTCCCTTACTCCTACTGTCCTCGAATATTTTATGGCCTCATCTAGCCATTTCATTCGCGGTCTTCCCCTTCTCCTTCTTCCACCATCGCCACCTTTTAGCACTCGTTTAAGGCATCTATCTTCTGCCATCGATTTAACAAATGAAAAACAATAACGGATCATGTTAGTCAGCACTGCAGGCTTAGTGACCTTTGGCTCCGAGATCCTTCACTCTTCCTTTCCAGTTTCCTATATCCTTTTGACTCATTCTGCCAGTCCCTTACTCTTACTGTCCTCGAATATTTTATGGTCTCATCTAGCCATTTCATTCGCGGTCTTCCCCTTCTCCTTCTTCCACCATCGCCACCTTTTAGCACTCGTTTACAGGCATCTATCTTCTGGCCATCGACCTTTAACAAATAAAGAAGAATAACGGATCATGTTAGTCAGCACTGCAGGCTTAGTGACCTTTGGCTCCGAGATCCTTCACTCTTCCTTTCCATTTTCCTTAATCCTTTTGACTCATTCTGCCAGTCCCTTACTCCTACTGTCCTCAAATCTTTTATTGTCTCATCTAGCCATTTCATCCACGGTCTTCCCTTTCTCCTCCTTCCACCATCGCCACCGTTTAGCACTCGTTTAACGCATCTATCTTCCGCCATCGATTTAACAAATGAAGAAGAATAACGGATCATGTTAGTCATGCACTGGAGGCCTAGTAACCTTTGGCTCTGAAATCCTTCACTCTTCCTTTCCAGTTTCCTTTATCCTTTTGACTCATTCTGCTTGTCCCTTACTCCCTACTGTCCTCGAATATTTTATGGTCTCATCTAGCCATTTCATCTGCGGTATTCCCCTTCTCCTTGTTCCACCATCGCCACCATTGAGCATTCGTTTAACCCATCTATTTTCTGCCATCCTACCTATATACCCCAGCCATCTCGCTCTCTGCATCCCAACTACTTAGGTAATACTTGGCATCTTGTACATTTCTGCTATTTCTCTTCTATTTATATTTCTCTATATCTATTCTTCTTCTGAAGGCATCGCGCTCTTTTGACGCCCCCATATGTCTTTCTGAGAATTTTTCGCTCGCATATTAATAATTTGTCTTATTCTTTCTTATTTATAGTTCAAATTTCACATGCGTATGTGACTGTAGGTCTTATTATTGTTTGATATTTTGATATATTATTATTTTTGCTGTTCTAACATCCCTATTGCCTTGCTTTCTTTCGCTATTCTTTTATCTACTTATTTTTCTTCACCTTCTCTATTAGTTAGTGTAACTCCTAAGTATTCCATTTGCTCCACCTTTTCTACTTTATACTTTCTATTTCCACTCTATTATCATATCTGTTCTGTCCATGTCTTTTATGACCATGTATTTCGTCTTTTGTTCATTGATTACCAGGCCATATTTCCTTGCTTTTTCTTCCAGTAACTTGAATACATGTTGTAATTCTTTTCTAGAGCTTGCCATGAATACTATATCGTCCGCATATGCCAGGTACTTGTGTCTGTTGCCATATATTTAAACCACTTTCGCTTGAGATAATTTCCTGAAATAGGTTGAAGAGCATTGTGGATAATGGATCTCCCTGTCGTATAAAATAGCAACAGCACTTTTTTTTGTTTTTTTTTTTTTTGTTACGGGACCCGTCTGACATGAAATCTCCAGAAATACTTCGGCCTCTTGGCATTTCTTTTATCAATTAAATTATACCAGCCATTCCAGGAGCCTAGTATCCTGTACTAATCTGTACAGGTTTCCTGCTGGTTGATCGAAGTGTAATCCTTCTGGGTGTATTTTTGACTTTACCTGTCTGCTTGCGTCGAGAGCCTCCCATTCACACAGAATTTGATAAGCCTTCTCTCTCTTCTCAGTCTGCAATTGGTATCTCCAGCGTCGATTACAATTTTTTATTCCTGTCACGCTGCGAAGATGTTTGAGTTTACCCGGTTCTATTACCAACTTACCTGTTCTCGTGCTATGTTTTTAAGCACCCCTAGGATAGGTTCTGGGCCTATAAATGAAGCAGACGATTCCTTTTTTGCCAACTCATCGGTTTTTTCCTTTCCTACAATTGCTGTATGTTCGGGTACCCACAGCAAAGTCGCTTTATTGCGGTCTGTAAAGCTACTCAGTTCTCGAATACATTTCCAAACCAGTCTTGATTGTATCTTGGGGTTCACTAGTGCTCTCAATATCGCTTGGCTGCTTAATTCTTCGACTTGATTCTAGCTTATCCGACTTGCGATTTCCACCTCGAGATTTCTATTAAAAAGATATGTTGTAATTATGTGATCTGATCTCATTCCCAAAAGGTTGCCTTCCATATTGTGGACAATATTATTGTGTTCCAATCTTGCATATTGCATTTGGTAGTGCTTGCAGTTTGGAATGCACCATTCTTGCCTCGCCCATTTAGGAGGGTGTCCTAGGAGGCATTCCATTGCCGTTGTAGTAGTCCTTATAGCTACTGTTATTCCTAAACACGCAAGCCTCTGTATCTTGCTAAGAGTTATAGCAGTTTGCTGGTATACCTTTGTCCACCATACCAGAGATGCAAGCGATCATGGATCTGACCATCGCGATGTATCCATCATATTATGTCTTAATCACCATGTTTTTCCATGAGCATCAGGTTATACAGCAGATGTACAAACCCGCATACTGTGTTGTTATAGACTGATCTCCTTATTGATCATGCAACCTATCCACTCTGCAGCTTGTTTAACGATTCCTTTCTTCCTCGATGCTTTGGAGAGCAACAATACTTTTCTTGAACTTTAAGAGGGCATATAATTACGTCCCTGCCGTTAAAGTGATTAAACCACTTCATGATTCCAGGAAAGCTGATGAGATTTGTGAAGATCGCCTTTAACCTTAACTAACCTTCTTCCACATTCTTTATCTAGCTTGCGATAATTTGTTCTAAACTGATACAGTAATGTAAGGTGATTAATTTTGATTCACCTAGAATCTTTAGAAAATTTATGCAATAAACAAACTATTTTAGGTACAAAACAAGGTCGGCAAAAAGTTCCTTTGAAGATACATTATTTAAACCATTCCAAAAATAAAAATATAAACATCGATCAATCCGAAACGTCAACATTAACGGTTGCAAACACTTGAAATATTTCTTGATACGTCAAATGATTTAAGCCCACTCGAAAGTAGAAATAGATACAAGAAGATATATTAGTATCGAAATAGTGTTTTGTTAATTATATAATGATGTGTGTACGTGATTGATTTTTCGTACTCCAATGTGTGATTCAACTTTATTCCAGTTACAATCGGCGACAAAAGTGTCCTCTTTATCCTTGTTTACTTCTTACTCTGCCCCCTGTAACCAGTTCTAACGTGGAGGTCTTTCTGAATATATAAAGATATCTTGTCTTACAAGAGGTTTTAGTTTCACGGAGGAACATATAAATAACATATAGTGACTACTGTCTACGTAATTATATTTTTATTTCGCCAACATCAATGGTCTTATGGTCTTTGATTGCAAATTATTATTCCATACGCTTTGAGCATACATATAGCTGTAAATATTTGGTTTTTAATATTAAGCAGGTACACAGAATTCTAATTTGGTTGCAATACGGGTTTGATTTATGCGTGTGCTCTTGAGAGAGAAGGAAAACATTTTTGTAAGATAAAATCCCATAGCTGGAAGTCCATGATTTTTCGGCATCTTAGAAATAGTAAAATTAAGTTGCCTATTTGACATTAATAAATGTCAGGATTAATTTTGACAATTTGATATATTCTTATCTAGTATGTGAACTCACTCAATTGGATTTTGTTAACTGTTTGTAAAAAATATGTTGATTTGTCATTTGAGATGTCATGTACATAAAGAAGTGTAAATAAAAGATTATAATCCGGGTAACGTTTTGTAGTTAGTGGTAATAATGCAACATATTTGGCGCCCAACGTGGGGAAAACTTATACATTAGATATATTGACATCATAGAGCAAAATAAAGTGATTTGTAAGAAATAATGGAGATAGAACAGAATGAAGTGGACAAGTCATTAAAAGAATTTTTTGCAATGTATATGAAAGATAGGTTGGAAGAAACGGGAGCAAATCCCTCAATTTGTTAGCGGGAAGAAAGAAATATGAGAATAGGAATTAAATCAAGTTTTAGAGCCACAGGAACTTCATATTATAAATCAAATAGGGAAGATGAAATTGCAAAGGAAAAGGAAGAAAAATTAGAAACTTTAGAAAAGCAAAGATTTGAAAACACGCACGGTTTTTCGGTGAAAAATGAACAAAAATTTTGATGATAATTTTGCATGCGATTCCTGAGGGTAAAATTATATTATCTTACAAAGACGAAGGTATGGGTATTGTTAATATCGAGGTACAGTGGGCAAGCTATAGTTTCTGAAGAAATGGCTAAAAACGATGAGGCGGCAGGTGTTAATAGTGAAGATAATGAAAACTATGAAGAATTTGAACTGGATATTGCAAATAAGTCGCATAAGGTGGAACTAGAAACAAGTTAATGTAAAAACATACGGAATGAGAGACAACATGAACAACATTGACATGATTTAGTAAATATAAGAGAATTATTGAGCAAGCAAGAGAGAAGATATTATATATTAGGAGATACGAAGACTGCCAATCCTTTTACAAGAAAGAAAACTCAAATTATTTACAAATTAGATGATATAAGCACGGAAAAATAACGAAAGGAAAGGAAAATTTATTACAATTCCGGGCACGTTTTTGTGTTGTTAGTAATAAGCTAACAATATATTCCTCTGTTTTTCACAGCCAAATGCCTGGCAATGTATTTCATAACATTCAGTAATGAAATGTCAATATTTTTAGAGTTTACATAATTGTGTTATAATTGAGTTAAGGTGAGTTACTCTAACAACTAGTATAAAAA
Source organism: Protaetia brevitarsis (assembly GCA_004143645.1). Lineage (NCBI taxonomy): Eukaryota > Metazoa > Arthropoda > Insecta > Coleoptera > Scarabaeidae > Protaetia > Protaetia brevitarsis. The sequence goes on along the minus strand of RXPK01000164.1, from coordinate 1,364,062 downwards.
CCATCAAAGTAAAATCATTGGCTTGTATTTCGGCGTAAATAACCATTTCACTTCTTTTCAGTTAAGAATCCGCTAATTCCTACTAGAGTCATCTTTATTATTTAAAGGGTCAAACTAACTGAATAAAAGATTCTATAATGGTCCGGTGCGAAATATTCATTGATGAATTTGAAATTCATAATGTTTACACATACTAGAATCGACTTATGACTACATAAATTCTGGATATACAGAAAATTTTGCAGGAATTGATGACGGTTCTTGCAAATTGAATCCCAAAATGAAATGCTTCATTGGCATCAGGATTTTTCAGGATATTTTCGTAGGAAATCGCAAGATCGTTCAGATAAATTAAAAAAAAAGCTTGCAACTTTGGAATCGTTCAGGTAATACTGTATAGGTGATATATCGAAATTTTTACAGTATAAAATTTGTGTGAAACTGGATATTTTGTGGAAGGTGTGGCGTCAAATTGTAAGAGCAGCGAAACATTAACAACCGCGCGTGTCGTCTGTCGTGGGCCAGTGAGGAAAAATGCCTCATTTTAAAATTTTGCAACAGTTATCTGACTCTCGATTGTTCGATACCAAGGGGACGATCAATATAAATTCTAATAGAAGGACCATATCCAACATTAAAATACTGCTATTCACCTCAGGCGAGAGAAATACACACATATTACCAAAGTATAAAATTCCCAAGAATAAATAAAACTCGAATTGGTGGCCTTTTTAATGTAAAAATTATTTATTCATTCTCAAAACGATTTGACAATTTTTTGTCTTCATCAGTTTATTCCAAATTATGAATATTGCGGATTAAAATTATTTTGGGACAAATTGGCACAATTAAAATTTCAATTAATGAATTGGTAAATAATTAATTATCACGCAAAAACAACGTATTACATAAAAATCAAACATTATTAAACAAATAGAACAAAACAACTTGATGCCTTGCAACGAAAAACCAAGTTCCTTCTTGCTTGTTTGTTGGTTGCAATGCATCAAGTCGGTTAGTTCTATTTGTTTATAATTTTCGATTTTTATGCAATATATTATTTTGTGTGATAATTAATTAAAGTACGTGCCAGAAAAATTGCAATACCTCGAAGGAAGTCAGCCATAAAGCTGAAATCTTAACAAAAAATAGTTAGACAGTGCTTATTTGCGACATAAAAATTAAGTTACAGATGAAGATATGTAACAAATCGTCATTATTTTGCCTCCGGTTAATTATGGTCGTATAAAAAATGTGAAATTTTCATGCTTAATGTGACAGCTTTGAAATTAAAAAAGTGACACGTTTCAGTATATTTATGAGTGCGAGGACATGTTGACGTAGATGTAGGTGGTGTTTTGCCGCTTTTAGTGTTCATAACACACAACAACTTAAAAAAAGTTTTTAACAGGAACATATATAACTGTTGGATATTATTTGTACAACCCCCTATGTCGGAGCAGCTCATGTATGTTGAAGATGTTTTTCACCGCTCAAACGCATTAAAACTTTTCTGAGAAGCACAATGTCAGAAGATCGACTGAACGCATTTTCTACAACAGAGTCATAGACGTCCTTTTCCGGCATGAAAAATAGTTGGGAATGATTTATGTACAGAGAAAATAGCAAGTTCTTACTATTTGTGGCCCACTCTCTTTCATACTTTACGAGCCGCCACTGGACATTATATAAGTAGGCGACGTAATCTGACACACTAACAGAATGACCGGTTGATTGTAAAAGTGTAAAGTTAGGTTTGAAGAAAAATATTTTTAGTCACTGTTGTTACTGCCAATACAAATTGACTGATATTGAGTGAGAATGACTTCATTTATACGCATATAATTTAGTATACAGGAGACTTCTTTTATAGGTAATACGCACTTAAATCCTACTTTTTTACTAATGTAATTGAAGGTTTAAGATGTATATGTACAGATTTTTGATGCTTTCTATATACGAAACAAATAATTTTATAGTTTTGACCAAATAGCAAAAAGAATTAATTACACCAAGTTAAAAAAGGCGGCGCCGCTGCCACTTGTTTTTTTTTTTCCTTCTTTTTTTACGTAATTTAAAACGAAACAAGTCGTTCGGATTACGGCCGCTTTTTAAAAAGACAACTGGAAATAGTTCGACGCTCGTTTTCATAGATAATTAAAGCGATAATTATTTCTCTCGACTTGACGACGACGATTTGACGACTCTTCCTTCTCTTATACACTTAATTCGATGTAAGCGCCCCTCTGTGTCGTTCTCCTCCCCCGTTCCGCTTGTCCCCGGCCGCCGACGTCGCCGTAAACTGCGAAACGAAAATCATTTTCTTAAGTGCCAACCAAGATCACTTAAGGAGCTAAAATCTGCCCGCGCCCGCCGTGTTTCACCCCTCGCGCGCAAATGTAAATTCTATTACACATACCACGGCGCGCGAGCGAAATCTGCCACCATTCGCTACGGCGATGGTCGTTGTTTTAGTGTCCTCCGGGCTGAACCCGTGAGGGCAGGTTCTCTACTTATTACCATCCCCCTAATTGCGAGCAGAAGTCTTCGAGTGGCTGGACTGTTCGCACTCTAGAGAACGGTGTGCTGCGTGGGAAGTTGTTTTAGCTTTCGAGGACGTGTGATTTAAAAGCTAAGTTAATTTCTTTATAGGTATGTGGGTATTACCGCCTGGTTCATAATTACTATTTACGTCAATTTCGAAGTGATGGTGTCACGGAGAAGATCGATTTGATCACACATCAGATGAACGCTTCTATTGCAACGTGTTACTGTTTTTTAACATGGCAAATTTATAATAATGAAGTGTGATTTGTCAAAAACTTCTTGATTTCAAGTTTGACAAGATTGGAAACAGTTTTTTCTATTTCGCATATGAATGTGTATTTTGCGGCAATCCAATTTCTGTTTTAAAAAACTGTTTTTTAAAATGTTGAGGAGATGGTGATGTTAAAAGCCTAATAAATTATCATATGGTTAGGTATGTATTTTCCCAAACCGTTTTAATCGTGGTGGTTTCCAATCCTATCATGTAACAATTGCGAAATCGTGATGGTCAGC
>RXPK01000164.1:1280774-1360602 GCA_004143645.1 Protaetia brevitarsis | reverse complement strand
GGACAATAACAAGAAAAACTAGGAAACTGACACAGTAACCACGTAAGCACTTACAACAAGTGCTCAATTAAACCGCCTTCGTTCTCAAGACACAAATAGCACCGTTTGACAGTCGATGCTACAGCGAGACTTACGTAATACAGCCTGTGGAATTATTCTAAATGTTTGAAGTACAGCTACACGGAGTTCGACCACATTGTCAAAGGTTTGTTGGTAAACCTTCTCTTTGATATAATCCCAAAGAAAAAATCCATCTGCGTTAAATACGGCGATCTAGCTTTATTAGCTAATTAGATACAACTTATGCATTGTGTGGCGGAGCTCCATCTTGATGAAACCATAAATCTCGTATTTCTGCCAAAGGTAGTCCATCAAAATGATGATGAGAAAATGATAGAAAAAATTAAGTGGTTAGGAAATTCTACACGCTCCTGACATGTACGCGTATAGCATTCCCAAAATGTTTACCGCCTTTCGCTATCGCCTTCTTTAGTCTTTATTCCAGTTTCATAGCGTACTGATTGACACTGATTTCTACAACTGCTTGCAACACAGTGTTTTTAATTACAGTATTAATTTCGCGATGTCCCTTCGTCTTCGGTGCACTAAATGAGTCATATTCTTTTAAATTTTCTGCTAATTTTCTAAAGATCCACCGTCTTTCTGGATATTGGTTCGCATATATTCATTCGGCTACTACTACATTTTTGGACACCAAAATGAAACACTACAACATGTCAAATTTTTCGCCGTTATTGTACTGTGCCATTATGCCCGCTAGTTTCACCAAATTAAGCACTTAACTTGCAATTATAAACTACACAGGGCGACAGGTGACAGGACAGATTATTAATATTCAGTTGTTTGGTATTGTTCGCTGTCGAACAATAATATAAATGCTTCTTATGAACTTCTTCCTAGATCCCCCCAGAGTAAGATTTTTGCCATGGTTCTACGCCATTGGTTTTATATAAGTATATTATATATAATTATTAATGTCGTTGGCGGAATGCTGAGAAATAACGAAAGTTGTTATATGGGCACATTTAATAATAACTGATAGGTGACCGATTTACAGTAGACTCGCGATTATATGAACTAATTACATTTTACATATTTCATCATTTCACAAAAGTAGTATTCATATGGTTGCGAGGCTACTGTGTTATATTTTTGTTATTAAGAATCATAGGGAAATTATTTAGTTAGAGTAGGAACATTTCAATTGTTATGGAACCCATATAGTACTTACAATAGGTAGTAGCCTCGTGTAACATCTTTTAGATGGAGCACGGGGTTGGGATGATTTGCAATAATTTAGTTTTCATAAATAAAGTGTCATTAGCCACAGCCTACCGTGAGCAAGTTTTTTGCTTATAACTCTCTTATTTTTGAAAACAACAACCTATATCACAGAAAAGAGAAACGTCAGCTCTACCCAAGGATGCCCTTTCGAGCCATTGAAGTATATTTAAGAAATAAAGTTGAAGATGATTCCAAATGTACGAAACGTGGTATTGTATTTTTTTTATAAGACCTTGTGATAAAGAATAAAAAATTTCCGTAAAACGATGTTTTTCGTTTTTCGTTATCTCTTCAAATAAACTTCAAACCTCACTAGACAAGAAATAAAAATTTCACGATTTTCACTTCTTCCTTAATATCTCAAAAGACTATTTGCGATATCTTAAATTTCTCAACATCATTTTGTGACTCACATAATTGCGCAATTTTTCTCTAATTTAACCACCTTTCTATCTTTCACCGTTTACGAAATCTCCCATGCATGGGGCTTTTATCTTGGACATCCCTATATACATCACTTTTGATGTAATTGCTTTATATCTTACGGAGCAATTACAACTTGAGCATTGCATTAAATTGCAAAGATCCTTCCCAAATACGCTTGTACCATTTATAGCAACTTAATAGGCCCATTATTCCCATTAAAACCATCCTGTTTACTGCTGCACGACATCGATTTATCATCTCATACAAACCTTTGTTAATTTCCATTCCGATTTATATTCAAATTGTCTCGATTACAATTGTATTGTGAAGAGGAAACGCGATACTTATTGTTTAACGTCCATTGTGCTGTTATTTCGAGTTCACAAAATAAATTCCTGAAAAAGATTGGTCCGGTGAGAGACTTGATTGGCAGAAAATTATGATGAAGTAAACAAATTCTTTAAAATACGCTCTTTCTCTAATAGAAATATTCCTTTGTCCAACTTTTATATGTTCATATACATAATATACTAAAAAAAATAGCTTATAAAATGTTAGAATAAACAGTATACCTAGAGCGTCCAGTTTGAGTGAGACAGAGGACAGTGCGGTAATGGGGCACTGTCATCCCTTAGATATGCTTCATTATATGAAAGATATAAAAATTCTTTTTTAGCGAGCATTGTTTTTACAGTATATCAGAGTACTTCAATACTTGGAGCTAGTCCTGGTGACTATTTCTCTTCCAACTTAGTTGTTGTGTGAAGTAGTTTTAATATATTTTTGTTTTTCATTAAAATGTATTGACTAAACCAATGGTTCTCAACCTGGGGTACGCGAACCCCTTGGCGTTCGCAATGGGTCACTAGAGGGTTCGTGGAAAGAAAATGTGTAATGACGAATATGATCAAAGAATAACTTGTTGTAAACACCCACAAGAGTAAAAAATTTTGAACAAGAAATTCATAAAGGATAAAAATTAAGCTTGTGGAGGGGTCCAAGACATAAGAAACAAGGAGTAGGGCATCTGCGTTTGAGCACCCACCTCTCGCTCGACTCGACCAAGCTACTGCGCCTAAACTGTTCTTGTGGAAACTATGAAAATCGTGAAATTTATCAAATAGGGGTTAGGTGGCTTCCCCGTGGAAAAAATCCTCCAAAATTATTTGAGCTTAGGTTTGAAATGCAGTTGTTTTTACAAGATAAACCTTTTCACCTGTCATCTAGCTTACATGACAGCGATTAGCTGCAATATTTGACTTATTTATCTGACATTTTTTAACAAATCAATAAGGCAAATCTGAATTTACAGCAAAGTTCAGTTACGATCTTCAGAGTGTCAGAGAAGATAGAATCTATGATTAAAAAGATTGAGTTTTGGAAACCTTGTATTCTTCAAGGCGAGACAGAAGTGTTCGAGATTTTGAATGCCTTTTCAAAAGAAAATAAGTTGCCCTTATCCAGTGATGTCAAACTGCAAATATCTGAACGCTTGAAGAGTAAAATCATCACTTGTGAGATACTTTCCCACTCACTGTATTGTGGAAAGAGCTTTTTCATCCTACGCTTTCGTCAAAAGTAAGTACAGAAACAAGATGGATGCTGTACTTGGCTTCTTTCGATTCCAACTTAAAAAAACTGTGTGCAGCAAAGCAAGCACAAGGCTCCCACTAATGTGCAAAAAAGAAGTGAAGAAAGTGTTTACAGTTTACAAATACGAAAATCAACTTTTTTTTTATAAAAATAGCAAAACTAATAAACAAGTTGACTTTAAAAATATTTTTAAGTTAAAGTGTTTTCTAGTAAGTGTAGTTTAAAATTATATATAAAATATATTAAAAATTCTTTGACAGTTGGAGAAATAATAGATATTGTGAAACTTTAAATCCTGCCTGTTTTATACAAACACAATATTTCTTCAATATTAAATATGGCCACGTTGAAAGTCCAAATTTATAAATATTAATTAGGGTATGTGCACTAATGATCCACGGGTACAATTTATGAAAAGAATTTAGTAAGGGGTACGCAAAATAAAAAAGGTTGAGAATCGCTGGACTAAACCAATATCTTCTCGATTCTTTGGTGGATAAAGCGTATTGTTATTCGTACTTGTAAAGTGCTTCATATTTGCCGTGCGAATCATTACATAGGAGGTGTAGTAAAGGTTGTGACGCCTCCTTATTTTATTTTAATTTTTGAGAACTTTATCCACCTTACTCTTCCTCTTATGCTGCGAGAACGAGTACGGCATATAGTAGTGTTATTTTTTTTCCCCTCCTATGTAAATATTGATTTATAACGTTGCAAATTGCGAATGATTCTTAAAGTTTCTATAATTATTAATGGATGAAACTACAAACGAAATTATTGTTACTACAAATAACCAATTACGATCGGAATGCGATGATTTTCTATTAAAAAAATTAATTTTTTAAAAGTCAAGTGTCTGATACACGTAGGTGGGCAAACACATGGTCTAATATTTGATCGTTTTATAGCAATTATTTTTGTCCCTTAAATACAAATAAGATAAGATCAGTACAAGTAGTTCTTTTAATTGATATATCCAAATGAAGATATTAAGATGATTGTCATGCCAACATGATTTCTAAGTAATGAATATAATGAATGTAATAGTAATGAATGTATATTAATTTGCCGTCATCTAATTACACATTTTCTTAACTATTTATAAATTACTTTGGCAAATTAATTTCGAAGATTAAATACTGTACGCGCACTTATTTTCAAAATTGAAATTTGAGGTTTCGCGCTCAGTCAGCAGTTGGCGCCACCTCTTCGATCACTAGACTTCTTATAGAGGGCGCTAGTGTACCATGCGTGAAGTCGCAATGGAAATTTCTAACTCGAATCCATTGGAACATTCAAGAAACATATACATTTCTCGGAAGTCCAGCCCGACAAATATAAACATGCGCGCGATCGGACCCGAGTTAATCTGTATCGGAAAGCGCATAGTGAAAAGTTGAAGCGAGCGGTGGAAATAAATCAGTTTAAACAGATAGCAGTTTAAATAAGTTTACAAACAATAAGTGTTTTTAGTAGTGTATAATTGTTTATTAATTAGTGTTTTTATTAGGTTTAATTTATTTTCATTAGACTATAAGTGTATTAATAAACACTCTTTATTGAATATATCGCCGGCATGATTATTTCAATCCCGAAATCGTTAAAATACCTTTGAAATTTAATTACATATTTATTAATTAAGCAAATTCGGCACAAATAACTTTTCATGGCAAGTTTTCGGAAGGAAACAATGCATCTTCCACAAATTACTACAAAATAAATGCTTTTTTATTAATATGTGTTATTTTGTCATGGTTATTTCACATCTTAACAACCCTAATAAATAAAATACAGGTAAAATTCTTGTGTATACGTCAATGCAACTGCCCCTAACACTACGTTACAAATTAAAAAAAAAATTAAGTACTCACTTCAATTTTTCCTGTTTATTTATTTATACAAATCATTTAATAAGAACACCTATGTACTTTTTTTCTATCACGTACTGTTTTTTGGGTACGGTAACTAATAATTATTGGTGAAAAACTTAAAAAATATACACATTGCTTTATTTAATTATCAATAATTCGATTAAATTAATGACAAAAAATTAAAACTAACGACAAAACTTATTTTGTTTTGTTAATTAGTCCCAAGCCTAGTGAAATGCGAGGGGAAGGTGGCCGGCGCTTCGCAATACGTATCTATTATGAAAAACTGAAAAATCGCGAATATCTCCAAAACCGTTGGAGATAGACACAATGACGCTTGTATAAAATCGAAAGAAAATCAAATTTTACATCCATTTATGTAAAAATTGCTATACCATTCAATTTAAAAATAAAATCAAGTTATCCATGATTTTAGGGTTCGAAAATTACAGAGCCCTATTTAATAATTCTGTAATGTAAACGCAACAATTTTAAAATAAAAGACGTGCGCTGTTTCATAATAAAGCGAAAACTGAAAACCGCATCTTTCTAACTTTCGTATTTCCGGAGATATTTGCAAACACCGCAGACATTGCAAGTATCATTTTTTTTGAAAAAACGTCATGTAATTCGGAAACGGTACAACTTAGCCCCAATGTATGCCTAAGGTATTGTTATTTAAATTTAACAAGGAATCCAAAAATACAGTAATATACAGGATGTTCCATTTAAAATAATAAAGTATCTACTTCCGGTACAACCGGAAGTTCGCCATTACTGAAACTAATTTTAAAATGTGTAGAATGATTCGAGCCAACATTTATTTGAAACATTTTTCCAAAAAAGCAGTAATAAATCGGCTCTGGACCGTTGCATCTTACAACCGGTATGTATATCAGGTAGAATATTTCAAACTGTCGCTAGGAGCACGAAGTGACATGTAAATATGCATATTGTATCTATGAGGGGATAAAATGTGAACTCTACCCCCATTGAAAATCCCAAGATTTTGTGCCAGAATCAGCATAGCCTATCCAATGCCATCAGTGTATATTTCAAAAACAAGACGTGATAGAAACAAAAAATATCCACTGCTTACATATTGTAACTAATTGAAAACCATAATAGTAATCAGTTTTTCAGGTACAAAAATCGTGTCACACAGTGTAATTAGTAATTTTTTGATTTTTTTTTATTTCTTGTTATTCTTGTTTTTTATTTGAAGCACTTTGAATTTGTTATAATACCTAACCTACCACTGTAAGTGCCTAATGAAAATACTTTTTTGTTTCACTATAGTAAGATAGGGATAGAAACATGTACATCTATTTCAGGTTTCTTATCGAATAAAATAAAATTGCCTTTAAAATTTCTACCGTTAGTTCTAACCGTTGAGTTTGAAGTAAAAAGTTTAATGTGATATTCTAATTTCTTAACTATCTAAAATATAATAATTTGTATTGAAGTACTTGACTATCGCTAGCAACATGTTGTTATTTTTGTTTGTACAGCAAGGTAAGTGAACAGATATATTACGAAATAATTTTGCACATATTGCCACTTACTTTGAAAACTTAGTAGAAAAGTGTCCAATTATAATAGTCGCTTTTTAGCATTTTACTGATAGAAGTGTAGGTTCTATTAGGTTAAAGTGCCATATCTATATCGCAGAGCACGTAGGAGAAAGGATGCATTGCATGTCACAAACCCACTTTGCAACACGAAACGTTGCAAATTTAATAAGAACGGAGGTAGTATTTAACATGAAAGTTTTATTTATCCCTCCGATAGGTTTGTCGTTTATGAAAATAAAGAAAGCAGAGAAGAAACGTCAAAATGAAAAAGGCAGCACTTACTTCTTAACAACTAATATGTCGACTACACGTGCAAGCAGTTAATAGCAGGCATATTTACAACGCAAATTTTTCCGAGTATTTTGAGTACAGTTAATATAGCGCGGCGCAGTTGGTAAAATGCTACTATTATAACGTCTTAATTTATAATAAGAGATTAACCTTATCCGTTGATAATCACTCCTTTTTCCGAACCACGTATAGCGTGCACAAGGCGTGCGTGAGCTTTTAACCTTTGTTGGCGTTAGCTCAGCTCGACGCAGTCCCTTACACAATGGCGCTTACCTTTTTTAAAATTCAATATTCCTTATTCAGCAAATTTTCAATGCCGGACTAATGACTGAACAGTTTCGAGTTTAACGTTGTGTGTACATACGCGTCTAGGAATATTATTAAAGAAATTTTTATGCCCCGATGTAAACTCGCCCATAAAGTTTTTTTTTTCTTTGCTCCAATGCTTGAATACAAACAAACGCTTTTACGACCACAACGTTGGGCGGAAGCTAATATTAAGACAACGGAAGCAGCACCTCGCATGCATATTTTGTATAGTAGCATTCGTAAATATCAGATGACTTAATGAAGATTGATACCGGCAGATAATAACTGAAAAGTTTATGACCTATACCGGCTTTATTATGAAGCATATAACTTTGGAGTATTACTCAGGCTTTATTAATAATAATCTTATATCTTTACCAACAGCAACGGCAAATCTAAAATAGGCAACGAGTGTATACTATGTTGCATGCATGTTACGTGTTTTATTTAGTAACAAAAATAAATTCTAAAACAATGCAATGCCTCTAACACAAATATACGCAACTCGGTAAAAGCACCTCATTAATTGAACTTTGCTAATTAACTATTTTTGTTCAAGTTTCAACAACACGCACATGTGCAGTCTGTGCTTGCGTAAATAGAAGTTGTATTTATATGAATTAAAAGCGAGTTAAAATTGATGAAACTGGCGCATCCACCAAATTTGCAATATATCGTTTTCTTAATAACGTTGGTAAAACCATAAATATTATTTTGAAATGAACATTAGTATTAATAGGTTTACCTTATTACAGCATACAGTGTGCGCTGTTTTTTCATGTGATCTTTTCCAACGCTGAAACTAGTATATATCACTATATAGATCCTCTATAATATTATTGATTCATCAAACAAATTATAGAACACTCGTTTTTATATCATTACAGCTATTAAAGAGATAAAATAATTGGTCTTTTATTAAATAAGAAATGCTTTACATAATTATAAGAAACTTGAAATAGGGAAACAAAGGTTTAAATAACAAAATAACCAACCCAGAAGGACGTTAATCGAAGAATAAATATTGGACAAATGGTGGGATTGCCTCGGATGCTTATTATAAACGTCTCAAATGAAAGTTTTGAACACTAACGCGATTTCTTTTTATAGTTCACAATCCATAGCGTAGTGCCAGCAAATGAATAACCAAGACGAGTTTGTGGTGAGTTATAGTAGAAAGAGAAAACCTATTTTTTTATATGGCAAGATTGACTTATTATGTAACTGGTAACAAGTTTAAAACTTTGATAACTAGAATATATATTGATGTAATATCATGAGCATAATTTGTGAATATGTTTACGTACACTGAGTGGTCGGTAAGCTTGTAAGAAACATAAGTAAGATATTTGTTTAATAGGATCACTCTGAGTGTATGTAGCCTATTGTGTTCGACTTTAAATTGCTTCTTTTGTTATAAATATTTTTGAACAATCTGCTTAGTTTTCTGAGTACTTTCCGAACAATCTAAATTTGAATGATTATCTTCACACAAGCCTCTTTTCATCTTAAAACCATCTTTCATCTTCAGTTTCAAATTTTCATACTGAGTGACCGAAAACCACTGTTGCATCAATTATTCGATTTAAATTACCGTAATTTATGCCATAGGATTTTTTTTTATATATATTATATAAGCTTGTAAGAAGCATAAGTAAGATATTTGTTTAATAGGATCACTCTGAGTGTATGCAGCCTATTGTGTTCGACATTAAATTGCTTCTTTTGTTATACATATTTTTGAACAAACTGCTTAGTTTTTGCTTCTGAATCATAACCGTCTTGTGTTTATAACCGGTTAACCGGTTATCTGATTAAAATGCACAGCACCACCATGGTTTCTTCAATTTTTGTCTCTCCATCCTTTTTGGAGTATATGAAAGTCCTTTCTGAATCCATTCTTTGATCTGTATTCCAGGCAAGCTGTGCCAATCATAATTTTCCAGTTTTCTCTTTTCTACAAATCTTCTCTTGTTATTCTATTCCCACTTTTAATGATCAGCTCATTTCAACTACTGCCAATATCTTTGTTTTTTCTAGTGTATCTGCTTTATGCTCTTGAGTGTCATAGATTTTCTTTTCTCATTACAAAGAATTATTTTAAGTATATTATAGAGGCAGTTAATTAGATCAGTAGGTATTAATGAAAGTCATTCTAAAACTATATTCCTCCTATAATCTAAACTATAATAAGCAGTTTTCTCTGTGTAGTTATATGGTTAAAATTATTGCAGTGGACATTACCAAAGCATTTTTTGGCAAGGAATTGATTGATTGATTGATTTAGTCAGAAAGTATGAATGCCTTCTATCTAAGGATTGGTTTTCAAAGACTCCTATTCTGTGCACGTACTTCCTTGTACAACCGTGTCCTATCAGCAAACTCATCACTGTCCTAACCTGAACTCGTTTGAGAGCCATCAGATCCTCACCTAGTTGCCCCAACATCCGTTATTCTTCAACGCTGTTTCAGTGAAAAAGTGGTGTTTTTTCTGCGACCCATTCAACCGACTGCACCACATCTAACGGCGTTAGTTATTCTCAGACTCAATTCAAGTCCAGTAAATATTATTCCATAGCCTTTTTTTGCAAGCCCTTTTGCAAATTCGTTGCCTGCTATACCTTCATGACCCGGCACTCACGCCAAAGTAACTTTGTTGTGCTTGGCCAGGTTTTCCAGACAATCTCAAACTAGCTTCGAGGTAGGATAGTATAGGATCCTTAAGGCGCTTGGCTATCTGATAAGAAATTGATTAACTGACCCTGGGTTGCTTTCCCATCGCCCTATAAGCATTTTTATTTGGTGAGCAGTGGTAGATTGTCCCAATACCATATATTTTTTATGGTTTATGGTTTCTCCATATATACTAGCTCTAGAATCTGTAATTCTTTTCCCATTATAGATACCAATTTTGGTTTTGAATCCCTGGCTGATGTTCTGCTCTCTACTTATTCCAGTCCAAGATAATCTTGAAGGGTTTGTCAAAGTAGAGTTTAGCAATCATTATTTCATTGTCCATTTCAAAAATAGGGCTTGTGATTTCAATTGCTATTCTGGCATGCCCAGAAGTGTTCTGAGTTTACCAATTTCCACCACATTTCAGTCTGTATGCCCACATTATTGCTTCCCCTTTGATATAAATATCTAAGAGGGGTATATTCAGCATGGTTTCCATAGCAGCTGTTGGTGATTTTTAGCAGCTCCGGTGGTGCACAGCAAGCCAACTATAGTATTATTTGTAAGTTTAGTAATAACCTGCTTAATACATCATCCGTGGTTTCAATCCTTATGTTTTCCCAATTGTTTTTCGATTGTCATTAATGCCGGTTTACATTTATTTGTTCAAAATGTTGGTTCCAGGTTAATTTTGAGTCAAGAACTATCTCTAGGGAGTGAGTATTTTTTTCTGAATTGCACCATTTCGTTAAAAAGAATTGGTGGTTTTAGACCACCCATTTTTCTTCGTTTAAAGGGAACTGGATTTGTTTTCGTGGGATTAACTTTTAGGTCTTCCTTAATACACGATCGTTTCGTTGTTTTCAGTACTCTCGGCATGGGTTCTAAAGTAATGCATGCATTTTCCTCCATTGTGACTATGGCAATGTCATTTACGCCTGGATATAGTAATCTGGTTTATTTAGAATTACAAGCACTTCGTCCATGAAAAAAATCCCACAGCAAAGGACACACAACTCCCCCCTGTAAGCAACCCCTGCGCAAGACATAATCCGAACAATAAAATTGACGCATCACTAGTTTATAACGTTAATTACCTAGTTATGTCTCGAATGTGAAGTTAAAATGCAAACGTGCAGCTACTAATCAAATCATTTACGCTTTTTATCTCAAATTTTAATAAAACTGATCTATGACTAAAGTGTGAAGTCATTAAAACGTTAATCGGTGAAACATATCAATTGTGAAAAGTTTTGCAGCTGTTTTCATGTTATTGACTTTTCATGCTTCTATTCAGTTCGCAAAATTTAAAAATAACGCACGTTATATCAGGCAATAAAAACCATTTTAGCCCACGCTATATTTTTAAGTACAATACATTACGAGGATATATCTCTAAACAAGGAAATGAACAGAATAGATTTGAATTTTTAATAACGCCATTCTGCATTATAAATTTGAAGATAGAATAGCAATTATTGTATGTGCAGCTTCCGGAAACACCAAGGGAATATGTTCAACATATTACAACTTCAATGTAAGGTACTGGCCAGTTTAATTGAATAAACAATAGACTTGTGACAAATTTAACGTCCATACGTCTTACCGAATGGCGAAATTTACTGCAGGAGTACACGTATAGATAGACATTGGCTACTATCGCCCCTACCTAAACTTAAATTATTACCGTTGGCTCTCTGGTCGTTAATGCACCCTGATTGAAGTTTATGCTGGAACCTAATGCCTTCGTGAATGGTCGCAAATATCTCGTCTAAAATGAATTTTAGATGCAGGACACTTCGTGTCGTCTATAATTTAAGTAATTCAGAGAGGTCAGTTGTTGGAAAATGTGGTCTAGTTATCGAACTATGCTCTTCACGGTTAACTGTTCTGTAACTACTACAAAATTGTGTCGTCCAATAAAACGTAATATTTTAAAAGGTTTACCTGTGGTTTTGAGGAAGACTTGTAGTGTAGGGCTACCATTATTTCCTCAGGGTACCATCTCAAAAAATGTAAAGGAATTTTCACTTATATCTCGAGAGGAATAGTGGTTAGAGAAAAGTTTCAAAAACAATTGTAGTGAAACGAATTTCCTACGATTTTATCCATTTAAACTGAAATATGGAAGGTAATGGGATAATGGACGATTTGATAAAATCATTTGTAAATATTTTGGGAAAACAGTGACACAGAGAGTAATTTTTGTCAGATAGTTGATCAACATTAATTATTGAAATTATAGTTTGTAATATACTCCCTTTTTTATCGTTCAAATAGTGTCAGTTTTACCTGATTGGCTAGCATTTTTGCACGGCACTGAATAGCAATGAAAAAGTAGACATTTTACACGAAGCACAGAAATTGCAAAATAAGGTAAAAAATACAAATTTTTCCTCGTTATATTTTTGCCCATTATATCAATTAAAAATTTCAAGCCTCGGTAGACATTTGAGGTGTAAAGGACTCTTATGCTCTCTAAAGTCTTTTTTTTAGAATGGCGCTTTAAGCGAAGGCCCCTCCTTTCATTACAAAATCAATTACAAAAAAATTAACTCACCCTCTCTCAAAGTCATAAAATCTTCAGAGCAGGTATAGCCTGCTCAACTGCTGTATGCCTATCAACCGGAAAAATCTACCGGGATCGCGTTAAACAACCTGTTAAGGCTAATTGATGAAAAATGATGAACTTCTTTAACATTGAGGGAGCTTTCAATAACGCTACCGCAAATTCAATTATCGAGACCTTATAAGAGAAAAAAAATGTTACACCGAACCTTCTGCAGTGGATAAAAGCCAACCTGGAAAGAAGAATAATTACATTCACAATACTGGCGAAGCGAAGGGGGTGAGGGGATGTCCGCAGATCTGTGTATTATCACCCTTACTGTCAGTAGATCACCTAATCCAGTGACTGATTAGAAAAGGCTTTCACTGCCTCGAGTGCTGACAACCTTACAATGGCCGTTAGAGGTCGGTTTCCAAAACTTTTGGTAGAAAGTATGCAAGCATCTCTAAATGCGATTGACAATTGGTGTAAAGAAGAAAAACTCGGTCATTATGCTAGAAGGCTTAGGAAGTGAAAGGATATGACAAACAGGCGAAATATCTTGGGGTATGGTTTGGTCAGACTTACATGAAATTTACATATTCAGAATGGTCGTATTCTGAATAGGTGGAAGATAAGGTCACTATGGCCCTGGGCAGGTGCAGGATTCCATGTGGAAGATATTGAGGTCTCACCATGCGATTATACACAAGGATAATTAGACCCATGATAACGTACGGAGCAGTAGTTTGGTGACTGAAGGTGTGGCATGTTTATGTGCCATCGTTGCGATGAGATCGACCCCTCCCGCCACAATGGAAGTAATTCCAAACCTGTCGTTGCTACATAGTACTCATAATACAATAAACTTCTAGGTCTTTAGCATACAGATTTATGCAAAGTCAAATGCCAATAAATAAATCGCACGGTGCTGGCTATCAAAAATTGGATGAACTGAAGGAGGCACCTCTTATTGGGATGCTATGTAATATCTTGGTTCAGATTTCTACCTAGATAGGAAACATTGAATGATAATACCGGATAAGTAGGACTGGGAAAAAGACACTGCAGTAAGAACGGATTCGAACTAGTATACAGACGGCTCTAATGATGACTATGGTGTAGGAACTGGAATATATGGAAGAGTCCTCTCGATAAACTTCAGCAAGAACACGATGGTGTTCAAGTTGGGCTTGCTGCAATTCACCATTATGTCAGAGAAATGGAAATATGGAGCGATTTAGGTAACAGCATCGCTACTTTCTCTGACAGTCAATCAACAGTGAAAGCGATTAATTCCACAAGTGTTGACTCTAAGTTGGTTTGGACTATGTAAGCGTCCTAAATTTGGTGGACGCCCAAAAGAACTTAACAATGAGCTGGGTTCCCAGCCAGTCAGGCGTGAAAGGAAATGAGACCGCGAATGACCTGGCAAGGCAATGTTCATCAAGGTCATTCGTTGGATCTAGCCCTTCCTTTCGCATTACCAAATCGCAAATTAAAAAGTCCATCAAGGATGAATACATAATGAGTCCAGGGGAGTGGTGGCACAAGTCACCGAAAACCTAAGGGCAAAATGAAATTAGAGAGCGGCTCCTATAACAAAGGAATCACAATAGATCTGAAAAGATCGTGGTGAAACAGATCGATATGGCCACAGCAATTCTAATCTAATCCCAAAGTCGCTGAAAGATATAACATTACACTGGACTAGTGCTAAATATCGAGATTCTAGCTTGACAGCCTATGTGCTTGACAGTAAGCACATTTCGGCATATATCTTCATCTAAAGCGTATATATCTTACCTTTACCTGACTGCCTCGTTATATATAAGGAATTCCGAGCAAACGAAAAATAAATAACCGTAAGGCGGGTACCGTCTTGCCTCAGAAATCATTATCAATTTGCCGCGTAGCAGATCCAGTATTGTTTGATATTCAGTCAACGTGGCCAGATATTTCAACGATATAAAGGTAACCTACCATATTTGCAGATGCTGCGTATATCTATCTAGTATACGTATGTAATACATATATCCATAGACATACATATATTCATATAAGCACATGCGGAAGGGAGAACGCCGAG
The DNA here is from genome assembly GCA_004143645.1 of Protaetia brevitarsis. Lineage (NCBI taxonomy): Eukaryota > Metazoa > Arthropoda > Insecta > Coleoptera > Scarabaeidae > Protaetia > Protaetia brevitarsis. The sequence goes on along the minus strand of RXPK01000164.1, from coordinate 1,345,920 downwards.
GCAGAAGACGATGATAAGGAGGGATGTCTCCATCTGGAGACCGTATCCGGATATGACACTTTTACATTCAAGTATTCAATTTTTATATTTGTATATAGTTACGTCGAGTGAGCGCGTTAGGGGAAAGAGGATGAGGGCCAAATTATATAGAAAGATGTCAGATGGAACGCATCTCTATTGATGGAAAAATAAAATAAAGGGTGGCGGAATAGTTAATGTTAGTAAGCGATTTTTTCGGAAATACTTTGTGTTTATGAAAGAAATATATTTAGGAGAGGTGGAAGTATCGACTACTTGTTAGCGTTCTAAATATAGGTTAATGGGTGAGCAGTAATCTGTGTAATTGATTGCTTACTTATTAAAATGTATTTTGAAATATATTTAAGAAAAAGACAAAGAGAAAAAATTCCAAAAAGAAAATAGTAGTAATTATCGTAGTTGCGACAACAAAATACTTCAAGAATTAGTGAAACTGTCGACTTCAAAGCAATGTTAACACTAGGGCATCAGGAGATAGCATTGCAGAAATCGACTAAGGAAGCAAGGGAGGCTTTTGACATACACAAAATACAGGTCAGGTTTTAATAATCCATTTACATAAACAAGTTAGTTTTTTTAATTACGACCAAAAGCCCATGTGATAATCCTTTTACCGGCACATTTTCAGATAATTTCATTTCCCCAGCATAGATAGGGTTTGTGCTACTTCCAGGTGAGTTAATGGCTCATCCTAAGAAGCCTTGATTAAATTCATTTTTCATTTCATTTTTTATTATAAAAACGTGATGTTTTTAGGTCATCCAGTTTGCTCATTTTTGTAAAAAGAACTAGCGCTGCTTTTCCATGGTTTCCCTTAAGGTTTTCCTTTGTACGTTCCCCCTCTGCCCTTTTTAGAGTTGCCTGCATGTGCCATGAGGAGCAATGATATTGCATTCCCATACAAGGATACCAGCAATATCATACCACAGACTTGCTTAAAACAGTCTGCGTTATTTAACATAACAAGCATTTGATCCATGATAAAGTCTGTCATTAGTGGAGGTAAAATTCGTCTTTATAAAAAAACTCCCGCGGGCGGACACCAGCATTATTTCACCTGGCGTCGATATTTTATTAAGTTTATCGTCCAGCATAGCTTTCATTCACTTACACATAACGTTTTCCACTCGTTTTAGGAGCAATCTCCCGACTAATAATAGCTTTTTTTTAGTCTATTACAGTGTACCTGCCTTCTCTACAACGCTTTTCCAAATAATTTTTCAAATAGCTTTTCCATAGATTCCAGTATCAGTTATGGTAATCGATTTCTTCCTGCGACTGTGATGCTAATTAGGAGGGAAGTTTCTCGGGGCTAGCTAACGCATCGACTTGCTTAAGCTTTATACACTTCATTAAAAAAACGCGTATAATGAAAAATATGCTTGGAACTATTTGCAGATATAATGCGTCTAGAAATTCTAGAAATACCCAAATAAAAATGTAGTTAATGCTTTTTCGTGCCTGAAGTATGCACCGGCGTTATATGTACACAGACACGACTTGGCGCTTAAAGTGCTCTATTACCAGCTCCGATATGAATATAAGATTGATAGACATCTAGCTCCGCCATATACAGACAAGGAGGTGGAATCTGTAACTGACAGTGTGCTCTGAAAAATATTTTGGAATTTTCTGTTTTATATAGTGAATCAAATAAAAGCCAACAAACCGGACATGGTGGTGATAGATCATGGAGAAAGAAAGATGTATGTGGTGGAGATATCGTGCCCATGCCGTGAGACAAGGATAAAGGAAAAAAGAAGAAGATAAGATGGAAGAGTATAAAGATTTAATGGGCCAACTAAAACTATCCTACCCCAAGTTGGAAATAACCTTCATCCCAATCATTATCGGAGTCATGGGGAGAATAGGCACCGGGACACTCACCCATTTAAAAAAAAATAAATGCATCCGTAAAAAGGCGGAAAAACTATTTTTCAAGCCCCGAAACAGGTGATTCCGGGATTCTTACGCATTCTAAGAATTCATGAGGCTGGCCATCCAACATCTAAGGGTCACCCCCCCCCCTGATGGTTCATCATCTTAGGCGAAGCAATAGGGAAGCTGAAGGCTGGATTTCGCATTCTCGAGCTGCGGGACACTGGCCGAGAGGTAGTGACGTCTCCCCCGCTTGGGTACCAACCAGAAGCCTGGACTGAGGAGTGTGTTATAATATGTTATGCAAATAATATACTCTAATAAAGATAGTTCTGGGTCGTCCTGGCGTTGTGCCTGTTGTCTCGGCTCAACCTATGGGTTGTGCCGGGGCCGAGGACAAATCGAATGGGCTTACGTAGGGGAGGAGGCTTAAAAAAAATATTAATAATTATAATAATATATTTGGCATACGGATTTGCAAAAGCAAATATGTGCCTTTTCATATACATACATAAATTAAGTATATTAAAAGTAAAACATAATAATATAATAATAAAAGTACTACATAAATTATTAATTTACAAAGAGTTCATTCATACTGTAATAGTACTTGCTTAAGAGGTATGTTTTCAAGCTTTTTTTAAAAGTTCGGGTGCTGCGCGTTAGCCTCAGGTCCGATGATAGCTTATTATAAATTTTTATGTGTGTATACAGCACATTCATATATATACAAGCAAGCCAACGGCAAAATACACAAATGTTCCCTACATGATTTCCTGCTACTCAGATTGAAAATAGCGCGCAGAAATAAACAATCTTTTAAACTTTATTGATCTACCGATACCATCATCTCATATCTCAGCCGTGATTCAATGCATGATTTTAATAAGTAATAACTTCGGTTGTCACATTAAATTTAAGCACCCGAATAGCAAATATAAATGATGCAACCGAACCACAAATATAATCTATTTGTTCTGCCCATGATAGAGTCTTATCTACCACGCATCCCAAAAAATGTGTAGTAGCACCAACCGAGAATCCATTCATACGCAGAAGTAGCGAAGAATCGCTCCATTTGTGACGGTCAAAAACAATCAAGTTAGTCAGTTTTGTTGCGTCCACCTTATCATTGAATTGGCACAGTCAGTACCTTTAGCGGACACTTTAGGTAATACTTCCGCCGAAAAAACAGTTGAAGTATCATTAGTAAATTGACAGACCTCACTGTTATTGAAATTATGATAAAAATCATTTGCAAATATTAAAAATAATAGAGGACCTAGCACTGATCCTCGTGGTATACCGGTATTACTTGTTGTTTTCTACGAAAATACCGTTCTATTGTTTTGACTGATAGCCACACTCTAGGAGCGATCCGTCAGGTATGACTCGATTCATCCCAAGCACGGCCCTCTAATTCCGTACTGTAGATTTTTTAATAAGATTTTGTAATTCATCGAGTCAAATGCTTTAGATAGATCGAACATTAAGGTACAGACTTACATTTACTATCCAGCTTATTATAAATATTTTGTACAACATGATATAAAACATCATTTATAGATTTCGTTTTTAGGTAGCGAAACTAACATTGTGAAAAAAAAGAAAAACGTTGAAAATAATCCTATAAACGCGATTACATGACTTTTCTCAAATATTTTGGAAAAAACTGACAAAATTGATATGGTACGGTAATTAGCAATATTCTGATGATGACTTTTTTTATAAATGGTCATACTTTAGTGACTTAAGACGTGATATTGACCAAATGAACCAAGGATATTTAATGAATTGTGCTACATACCTGATAATACCAGTCGGTATTTCATCCATACCAGCTGACATTTTGGTAGGAATATTCAAATAGATTTCATTAACATCATATTACTATTATTTGCTAAAAGTGGTACAAAATTTATATCTTTTTGTTTGTCAAAATTGTTGAAATACTCGCTGAACAATTCTACAAGCTCATAAGCATCATCGTTATTGTTGTTCAATTGTATTAAAACTTTTATCTCTACTAGCATTTACTGCACCGTTAACTATATTTAACTATAACAAAGACTTGTGTTTAATTTGGCTTCTTTTAGTAAAACGTCATGATATTTTTTTGTATTCGTTAGCGTCATCCTTAGTACATAATTTATCTACCATTTATTTTACTGTCTTTAACATGTATGCTATATAATGGAAAGCTTGAATCAAAATGACGAAAAAATTATAAAAATTGCTATAACTATCATCCAATTCTGTTACTCTGACTCAAATCCTATGATCGCTCAATACTTTCAGCACCAAAACAACGCCTCTAGTTAAATTGTTGTTTACTAGAACTTGATTCACCAGTGTACTGAATCATTTGCGCATAATGATCGAAAAAGCTCGGATCAAAGACTGTGACGCACATATCGAGATTTACATTAAAAGCTACATTATGAAGGATTGCCTTAGAATGGCTCGTCACTCTAGTAAAATCGTGTATTAAAAGTATTAAACTGTAACATATCACTATATCAGATAATCTAAGCGATGTATCTGAAGACAATGAAATGTCAATTATTAAAATCAAATTAGAATCGCTACACACAAAGATAGCTCGATTTGATGGTAGCGATTCGGCAAGCACAGACTCAAGTTTCTCAAAGAAAACATCACCCGTAGATGATCTGTACAAAAATAAAATAAAAATTTTTGAATTTGACACACAGAATTCTGTATCTTTTTCAATAGGTTTCTTTTTCAGTTCCCTAGAAACAACGTTGTTTTTAACAAATATTAGTACCCCGCTATGCTTGAATCTGGATCTTGCAAAACTACTCACTAAATTATAATTATCTAATTGTAAAAATTTGAGTTCATCACAAGTGAGTGTTCACAAACGAAAAATACATCGGGTTAATTATGATATAAAAATATATTTATCGTACCTATTTTATTCTTAATAGACTGAACATTAAGATGAATCAACTTTAACACTTTATTACCACCACTATGCACATCTAACCTACAAAATCAACGCTGGTACTCATTCTTATATATTTGTATCATCTTTACTGACACAAAAATAAATATATTTTTATTAAAAGTTGTATTTTTACTTATTAATTTGTTAAAATAAAAAACAAATATTATTTAAAATATCTAAAAATTCTAATATACATAACGTCCTGTAGTTTCCGCACGTTGCTGAAGTTCACGCTTTTTTATGTTGTATGTAACATTTCATGCTAGATTCCATGTCCGCAATATACAGTAACATAACAATAAAAACAACTTAACATAAATATAGCAAAAGTTTTGCACATGCTTCGGCGAACGAGTAGCGGACAAAAACAAAAAAAAAATAACATTACAGATGGACGAAAGATACACAACAACACCTACATTTCCTCAAGCAAAAACTCGCTTCTATAAACCAGAGCGCCGTCGATGCATCCCCTGAAAAAGATGCGGACACAGGGAGAAACCTAACAGGAAGGGAAAAACTGCTGAGCGGAGAGAATTTTGAATAAACCTTTCGCTGACGCACTTGTTTGATTCTCTCCTCGTTTTCTTCTTATTACCACTCTTTCATTTTCTCTAACCGTTCTTTACGAGAATATATTTTAGATTTATAAAAGTATTCCGGTTTATATCGTTACCCTTTCTGTATGATCCTAAATGCAGATATTTAATGCGTTTATGTGAAATATGGACATAGCATATAGATACAAGTTGAAACTATAGGTGTATAGTAGAAAATGTACTTAATGAAAAATATTTCAAATCATTGGGAAAGTACTCTTTCGTAATAGTAGGTCTTCTTAGATGTGTGCACCAATAAAGGTTGCTTGGCTGATTTTACTCTTTCTTGTGCATATTTATTTGTACCTACCTATTGAACTGTAGCTCTTCTTTTAAGTAGCTGTTTCCGCTACCATACACTTCCACAACGAGGTGTTTAATGCTATGATGATCGCCTTCGTTTTTCGGGTCCTCTCGATGGAGATTGCCTTTGAATTAATCTAAAGCGTAGCAGTTGAATTCGCAAACAAGTGAGGTGATCCTGAGATACGCATTCGTTTCGGAAACCACAGTTTAATGTGGCACCACCAGGCGTCTCATCTGGTTAAAGCAGAGTTTCGAGCTCAGAATTTGTTTCCTTGCTGACCGCCATTCATTACTCTCAATGTTAGCGTAAAGAATCTTCTCCACCTGACAAGCAAGTTACTTCTCTATAAGTCCATCCTAAGCCTATCCTGATCTACGGGCGTTTTTGTGGGGTGTCGATGGACTCTACCATACTGAAATCCTCGAGGCGTTTTAAAACAGAACGGTAATGTTGATCGTGAAGACTTTATAAAAGATACACTCATCATTGCTTGGGCTCGAACTCAACAGGCGGTCGTGATACTCCAAGATCGTTTATCTCCTCGCATTTGAGGTAAACGTTTACATATTTTATAGACTTTGAAATGCCCAAATATGGTGACGACCCCTTACTTACCCACATTGCTGAGGTAATATTGCATAATTGCAGTATGAGTTTTTAGTTCAAAATACGATCATCCCAGCAGAGTAACTATCCAAAGTTACTACAAATAATCCCACCTCAGGACTTGATCGCACCACTCCAGCCGAAAGGAAAACGTAAAAGACTTCAGGTTTATATTATAGTTAAGATACAGGTTCACGCTTCACAATTCATTACTTTTCATGAATAATGCCTTATCTGGGAACCCAGGTGAAACCATTATTTCGCAGAGGAAACACCATTTTCCTTCGCTCACTGCAAAGCAAAATTTAAAGCCTTTACTGCTGCTTTTTTCTTAAAGCCGTATGTGGTGGGCAGGTGATTTTTGTTCATTATCATCGCAATCGTTTTGGTTTTGCTCTCTTCTAGAGGGAGTAAGTTTTCATCGCCACTAACCCATGACTCTACTACAGCTTCTGTCAGCTATTCTTCTGTAATATAGAATAAACTAACAATAAAGGATGTTCTGTTTTGCAAAAGTCAACCATGATCTTGAAATATTCAAAGGTAAATAATCTGCATCTCCTATTTTCATCGGGATTTATTTTCAGGATTACAGATCCCACCCGACTATAAAGAATTGTTTAAAGCAACTACCACCTCACATATTCGGAAAAAAATGCGATATACATCACCGCCTTTTTCCGAATATACGTAAAGACACCCAGAACTTTCCACTTTACGCATCTGGCTCAGGTAGTCCTGAAAATATCCGTGTGCGGTAAGAAATTGGGTAGTTTTCACCCATGAGTGCGGTCATCCATCAGGTGTTAACCTAGCCGTCCAAGCCAATTGTTGTCTCATCTTTCTTAATTACTTGTTCTGTTCTTTTTTCCTATCATACAACATTTTTCTTCTTCTGGCAAGCAAACTATAGATGCCACTCTTGCTATTGCTAACGCTCAGCTTTTAAAACCGTTGTGTGGGAACTAGCTATTAGTAATGCCCTTTTCTTTTTAATCTTAGTTTATAGTATATAGTATATTTATACAACAACATGAAACCTGTTACTGCCTACTCGTAGCTGGACCACTGACCTTTTACATCCACAGGCTCAAGACAGTCACAACATTGTTACTTTTTTTTGATAGAGAAGAGAGATGACTAAATGAGGTGGGCGCCGAAGAAAATCTGTATCGGTCTGGGTTCCCAGCCATTCAAGGCGTGAAGGCAAATGAGGCGGCGACGATCTGGGCAGGCAAGGCTCTTAACGATCATTCGCTGGGGACGGCGCTTCTTTGCATTACCAAATCGCAAATTAAAAAAATCTATCTATGAATGGGTACCTACATAATGAGTCTAGAGGGGCGGAACAGAGGCCTGAATTTACTAAAGACTTACTGAGTAAAGACAGGAAGACTGTCAGAATGATGATAGGTCTGCTGTCTGGTCTCTGTAGACTAAATAGGCATATGTGTAACATAGACCCGCTACATGCTAAGAGGAGGAATAGGCACCACTTCACATGATGTGCTGATGCGACGGCTTGACAAGGTCATGGTTTCTGGTAATGGGCGTGGAGAAGCCCACAGCTAACAGCTGCATAAAGGAGCCATAATTAAGAGAACAAAATTAGAGAGCACCTCCAAGTAAAAAAGAGGATCACAATAGACTTGAAAACGTGTAGTGAAACAGGTTTGTGAGCCACCCCCACTCAAATCTGATCTACTCTCTGAGAATTCAAACTGGAAACTTCTCGCTCATCAACAAGCTAGAATTCCTCCAAGTTAGAAGCTGACAGCTTACATAGATAGTGTTTAAAGCTTATGGTATTCAAACCTCGTCGATATTGAAGGGTATAGGTTGTCCTCTTGGGTCCCTCCTTGCTTACCACGACGTACTACCCTTGAATAATTAGCTAAGCATCGGATTTCCAGTAGTTAGAAACTATTCTGTTTGTGTTGTTTCCAAAAATTTCTTCAGGATCTGAGTGAGGACTTCAGTCGTTTGACAATAACTTCTCAACTCTGAGGACTATACTTTCCATGCATCTATTTTGGGTGTAGTCTCCACCAACAATAACCTCGAGGTTTCGTGTCACAAGTGCAGTAGGCTACGCTTTTCTTTAGCGTAACAGTCTCTAAATTGGGTAATGCACCTGATTTCTACTTCTACATCTCCCAATGACATCAACCTGTGTTATTAAGATTGCATTCAGAATGTAAAGGATTTATTGCAAGAATTGATATACAAAAGAAAATTAATAAAAAAAAAATGCCAAATATTTCTTAAATAATTTAGAGATAAGGATATTTATCTTTTGGACATTTATCCAGTACTGTAAACTATGTTTACAACGATTAGAACTTGGTTGTTGTACCTTATAAACATGTGCTGGGTTTCACTTTTACTGACTACGTCGCTGTTAGATGTTTTTAACTTTGAGTCTTGGCTTCCTGTTGAAGATGACGTGGTTCTTTCAGAGCAAGCTCGTTCTTGAATTGACTAATCCTCATATCAGATTTTCCTTTTCTTTATCGCAGTTGATTCTTCTATCTAATATCAAATAAATGCGTAAATGAATATTTTTTAACAACTAAAAACTTCGTCATCCGTTTTTCAAAAGTAGATTTTGTATAGTTATTTAGTTAAAGAACTTTTTCTTCGCCCAATGAATTATTTGTTTGGTTTGTCTACTCGCACACTCTGTTTGTCCAATATCGCTTCTGCCCCTATTTCAAATTTTAATTCACATTCCATTAGGAGTACATCTTAGCCCACAAGAATCTGATACGCTTCTGCTTTCAGCGATTCTAATTTCATTCGGGTTTACGTATTCCTGTGATATAACCTCGGGCTCTTAAAACAATTTCAGCCCTCTAAATCTTTGAGGGCCGTGAAAAAAACGAAACGTGAAAACCTGTAGCTGGATAGCAAAACATTAAGTTCAACATCTACCGACCCCAATGCATCATTAATCGTGTCCTGAGGCGGGGTTAAGTGTTCGCGGCGGGAAAACTAAAACGGCAACGATTTATCACAGTTTAAAGTTTAATTTCTTCTACGCAGAACGATCGGTCGTACAGGTCGGAATTCAATCTCGCCACCACCTACGCGATGGTGTCGGCTGCAGAGAGATAAATAAGGAGGGTCGGATAAAACGGTGGTTGACAGTCGAGGTAGAAGTAGCAAGTTCAAATTTCAAATGCCTCTTCTACGCTTAAATGTCGGATATCGTGCCGAATTTGTCTAACCGAAGTGTGTGAGAAGATTTCGAAGGTTTTGCAGGATCTAGAGACGAATAAATGACGGAACAGTATAGTCGAAGCGACGCTTTTACGGTTGTAGTGTTGTTATAAGCTAAGAACCGAAGTATTTAATTAAAATTATCACTTCACACATCGCTTTTCGTTATTATTGAACGGCAGGTAGTATTAACCATTACAACATTTTTATTAAGTGGCAATAACGAAGAAACGAGATCGAAATATCGATGTTTTATAAAATCTAGATCTATGCAGGTTGTTCTATCTATACAAGTTATCAGCGCGCTGTATATTATATTAACAATTGATAGAAAACTAATTTTTACACGCAATATTATTATAATAGTGTAAGCCCAGAAAATGAAATACTATCAGTGCAGACTTGGAGAGTGAAATTTTGGCTTACTTCAATGCCAATCTTTCCAACTCGATTCGAGACTTGTCTATGGAACTTAGTATTTGTTACATACTATTTTGAAGAAACACAAGTATGTACCGTTTAAATATCGTTCAGTGCAAATTTTGCTAGATACGGACATTTAACGAAAAATGGCGTTTCGTACACAGTTTTTGGAACAATTTGTAGAGAATAATGGATATAAATAGATTTTGTGGAGTGACGAGACGAATTTTTCAAATAATGGAAAGTATAACATAATATGCATCATTATAGCACTGTAAATCACTTTCTACCAAAGCTTCCTAGGCCACAGCATCACTTTAGTTTCGATGTTTGATGTGGCATTTACAATAACAGAATAGTTGGTCCATACTTTTATCAAGGTTTACCACTACTGCAAAACGATATGTTGACAATCTACGATCGTCTCTATAAACATTTTTTTTATCCAAAATGCAATAAGAGAAAGAATGAGTAACAGATCGCCGTGTAATTTATTGTTTTTTGTTACTGTAATTAATAAAATTTTTGTAAACTCTTGGATTTTCTTTTTGGCTTTTAAAACATCTTAACTTGCCAAACAACAAAGTTTTGGCTGTTATATCGAATCCATCCTTATATGAGTCGTAGCTCTTTAGTTTTTCATTTTCAGGTCATACTATTATAACAATTGATGACAAAATATACAGGGTGATCTATTTAAAGGAACAAAGCTATCTATTATACCTCGAACACGCGATTTTCAATTGTTTTTCTGTTTACACGATTGTAATCAGCGTAAAACCTCTACATCTTTGATAATTTACCCAACATCGTGGCTGCAATATTAACAGAGTTAGCAATAGTGCGCCGATGACTTTGAACAGGCTTTATAGGTGTTAGACTGAAATAGCTCATTACGATTACAATAACTATTATTCGTATACATTCCTTCGAATAAAATCAAATATTACGTGATGTATTAGGCATTTAGTTGTTCCATTAATTTTGATGCAAATACATAGGTATAGTATGTAGGTATAGTGCTGTAGCAATAATCACCAAACCACATACAAGTGTTCAAAAACTCAACCTGGATTTCTTTAGGCTAATGTTTTTTTTGGAAATGGTATTTTTGAACAGAGGATTGAATGTAGCATAAAATTCTACGTCGACTGTTTGGTAGTTTTGGTTTGGTGTGCCTGTTCCTGATATTTCTTTAAATATTAGCAGTCCTTGCATGTATATGCCAGAACTTTTACTTTCAATCGTAGAAAACTACCTATCTTCACAACCAATAGTGATAGTAATATTTTCGATGGCATTTTTTAACAATAGAATGTAAAAATTCTCCCTGTTGAGTTAGAATATTTATTCTAAAATAATTCTTATGTTTTTTCATTATTTTCATTCTTTAATAACGTACAGAATGAATATTCCGTAATCGAATTAAACGACATAGACCGCCATGATTTTTATGTCAGTGTCAGATGTAAATGACGAAGTCGCAATAATTATTTTCAGATAAATTTTAATTCAAATAAAATAATGACAGAAAAGTCGAGTGTATCAAAAATAGAATTTGATAATACTCCATCTAAAATTACAAATTATGCAAATAGTATAAGCATATCTAAACATGAAACATGTCAAGGTACAGCAAATTAAACAATTAAAAACTTTGTTAAAACGTCTTTTGAAAAGTATGTAGCTAAAAAATCAAAAGTCTTTATATAAGAAAATGTTAAGCAATTCTTAGAAACTGCTCCGGATGAGATATGTTTATCTACAAAGGTAATAAAACTTATAATTCAAATAACGAAAATAAATATATATATATATATATATAGTGATAATTTAAAAATCTTTTTATTTTCTTAATACATTTCTAAATTTTTAATTAATTATTTTTGTATACTAATTTACACATTTCATCCATTTTTTTCATTTTGACTTTAATTTGAATTAATCACATATTGTAAGTATGGATCACTCTGTATTTGATTCAACAATAAATGAAAAAACGGCTTATCTGAGCAAGTCACTAGTTTATAGCATTTTACTTAAAGCGACGTTTCGACAAACATATGTCTTACGAAGCTTGAAAAAGACATGTGTTTGTCGAAACGTCGCTTTAAGAAAAATGTTATAAACCAGTAACTAATACAACTTGCTCAAATAAGCCGTTTTTTTTATTTATTGTTTAATCACATATTGTTATAATTTCTTGTTGGATTTCTTCAGCTGACCTGAAGATGTCCCTTAAGTGAATGAAACCGGTTGTACGATATTAAAGAATTTGTGAGAAATTTCTTTTCCTTTCAGTTAGTTTGATATAATTTACTCACACAGAGTCAAAAACTATGGATTATATGAATACTGCAAGTCTTCCTGATATATATTTTTTATTAATCATTAAAAAAATAAATGTACACGACAAATACATGGGAAAAGTAAACTGTGCAATATGCTCAAACAAATGGCCACATTTCTGAATCTACCTACAAGATTGGCTACTGTTTTCGCGACTTGTAACTCAGCGTTGGTAAACACAAGTGCGGATATTACAACATTAAAAAGGCATGGAGGCTGAAAGTCTCAAGGAGCAGAAGCAAACATAAAAAAAATCTGCAAAATCGAATAAATGTAGCAAATCAATTGGAGCACGAGCGAAGCGAGCATTGAAAAGTAAAAAAACTAACTTGACGCAATGTTTTATAAAATAACTATTATAGGTGCGATTAGGACACGCAAATATGTCTTTCGTTACGAGCATGCTTTACTATAATTATTAAGGTTATCACACTTTTAAAAGATACAGACCATACTATAAAAAAAAAAACAAATTACATGTATAGAACGTAAAAGAAAATTGGAAACTCATGTTGATAAACTTGATTTATGCCACGTAATAATTCGAAATCTACATATACTTACATATAACCGTCAGAATAAAAAAAATAGATGTATTAAAATTCGCGACCTTGAGTAAGCAGGTGAACTTCATAAATCACGCGATAAGAAGAGTCAAAAAATATACATAAAACCATGCAACATTCAGCATTATCACAACATCACAGAAAGAACTGCCAAAGAATAAAACACGCAATTACTAATTTCGCCAATCTGGTTTTCATTATTCCAACCTCTGTTATCGACAAACGCGACACAGTGATCGAGTCGTCGAGCAGTTAAGGGATGAACACACAGCGAATATATATGAGTGAGCGATTTATGATGGGTAGACGTCGCGTCAGGCTGAAATTTTATTGATGGCTGATATCGTTTCGATATTCAATCGGATCAGGTGTTGACAACTGACAGCCCTTCACGGGCCGTCACTCACTTGATTATCTCAATTACGACGGGGAGACGTGAGGTGTGCGCGCGGGTGCGAAAGAAAACAGCGACGCCTACCGACGCCCTTGACAACAGATTAAAATTAATGAATGGAACGGACTTTTAATTAAGGGTCGGGTATTTTACAATTTTGTCGCGAACTGTGGAGTCGACCAAGCGCAACGGATCCTGATAGGGTTGCTTTTAGGTTTGGGTAGGCGACATTATCTTCTTAACGAATTACAGCAACTGAAAGGAATCAAAATGATAGTATGGCTACTATGCATTGCATGTTTTTTTTCTTCTTTAACCAAGGCTGCTTTAACATTGCGTTAATAAGGTACATTATACGTTTTGTCAATTTAAAAATCTTATCAGTTTACATACTAGATGTATCTACTTCATGTAAATTAGAAAAAGTATATGAAAGTTTATAATATGTAGAAACTTAAGTCAAAGACAAATCCCAGGTATTTTTTTTGTAAAAGTCAAATTTATGCAAGAAATGCAGCGGTAATATTAGATAGAGGAAAATTCAAGAAGAAAGAGATGAGGCCAAATTCACACACATGAAAAATATTCTATCAGCTGTAACATTTGTTGCATAGAACAACATGTCGCGAAGATCTAATGACCGTGAAATACCTGAATAAGTGGAAACGAATTCGAGTAATCGCTGTTTTTATTTCAATTTTAATTAATTTCGCTAAGATATTTGAACAATTAGTATAGTATAGTAATATATTAGTATAGTATACTTTAAAACACAATTTATTTCGCCACAACAACACGGCTTTATGATGGGGCGGTCTAGTGTGACTAATACCTACCTTTACGCAGTTTGTGAGTAGGGTTATGGACAGGCAGGAACGAGTGCATACAGTGTACACGGATTTTTTGCACTCTTTTTATACTTTGGATCACAAACTTTCATTTCACAAACTTAAACTGGATTCCTTTGGCTTTTCTTCCAACTTGTGTTTGCCGATTCAATATTACCTGACTGACAGAATTAACTATGTTTTCTATAACGGATTTTGTTCATCTGAATTTCGATTGACGAGAGATGTTCCGCAGGGCTCCGACCTTGAACCATTACTTTTTAATATATTTATTAACAATCTTCTTGAATCCCTGAATGATCCTGTTTTGGCGTACATTGATCATGGCGAGCTGTTCTGCTGTGTGTCTGGTAACCACAATATCAACATTTTATTTAAGTGATCTGACGTTAACAACTTGGTTTTAAATACCAACACCAAGAACTAATCTATTACTCAGAGTACCATTTTACCACATGACACGGAATGCAGAAGGCTACTATGAAGACATTTTCCTGGAAACTACGGTTTTTTTCTCTGCTTATATTTGTCTTTTTCTTATAAAATGTATGTATTGTTATATATGTATTTGTTATATGTATTCACACATTATATTTTTTGTCCTATTATTGGGATTAGGGTAGAACTCAGATTGTGTTTATTCAACATCAAACTAACAATAGTAGAAATTGTGGTAGATAATCTAATTTAAATGTTGAGAGTGGAGTTCCAAGAGGCATTATTCTGTGTCCTATCTTATTTCTGATTTTTTATAAATAATGTCAGTGTGTGTCAAATTATAATGTACTTATGTATGCGGGTAATACTAGTGCTATTGTATCTAGTTACAATATGTTAGAAACAGTTAACGAAGCCAATATACTGTTAAATAATATGAACACCTGGTTTTCACAAAGAAATTATTCTTAAATGCAACTAAAACAAATTACCTTATTTTTCAAAATGTACATAGTAATAAAGAATTAATACTCATGCATATAGTAATAATATTAAAATAAAGGGAGTGCCTGATTTAAATTTTCTGAGATTGTATATTGATGATAAATGTGAATGAATTTCAAAAGTTTCCTTAAACAATCGTTCATCTGCACTACTGCTTATGAAGCATATTAATGTTTTAAACTTAGTATATATATATGAACAATCTCTGCAATTGTGTACTACTGTTGGCTAAGAAGTTGTATATTTTTATAGCTTGTTTGTTTCGAGGTTAGTGGGTCAGGCAATGTATCGTATATATGTTATAGTATATAGGTTTTTAAAAAATTGTATGATCGTAATGCATATGTATGTGTAAAACAAAGGAAATACATGAGATAATAGATTAATTGTTTGATAACATTCAATTGTTCAACAAGGAAGTAACAAGTTTAAATCTGAAACAAAATCAAACAAAATTAAGCTGATAATTCAAAATCTTGATAAAAAATAAAATTATTGAAATAAAAAATGATAAAACCACAACTGTAGGTTATTACCACAGTGGAATCCCTATTTAACGAAATATTGCTTTTTAATCGAGCTTTAAAGATATTTAGTTTATTTTCGGATTTTTTTGTTGTACCATGGTAGGATCACGTTATTAGGTCCAATCATTTGTAAGATCTGTCCACATTTTCGAAGGAGTTGGGAATGTTAAAATTTTTACAAAACTGTAAATATCCCAAAAGCCGTTGAAATTAGAGATAAAGAACCAATTGCTACAATCTATTAAAATTAGACAAATGATATCATTTTGAAATAAGTAAGCTACAGTTATTGAAAGTAAATATTTGAAGAATTGCCGATATAGAATACACGTATGAAATTAAGCTGACAATTACGTCATGCACATTTTACTAAAATCTTTTATGAATTGATGATGGCACCGAGCATAAAAAAACCAGAAGAAACCAGTACAAAAGCATAAATATGAAATACTTTCAAATTTTATAGGGTTAGGTGAGATCTATCGAATAGCTCTCTCAGTTCACAAATTTGTAACCGGTTGATGCACCTGCCCAAACAAATTTAAATTTCTCGCAATCACTTTTAGTAACTTCAACGTTGAAACATAAACTTAGCAACTATTTTGTGCTAAATTAATAGTTATTTTAAAATCTTTACGTTAAATTCACAAAATTAAATTTGGTTACTATAACGGTGGCAGATGCCGTTGACTTTTTAAACGCGGTAGATACGTGTATATGTGTATAATGAGAACATTTTTTAACGTTATTACAGCGAGCAGTATTTGCCCTAATTGCCAAATTTAAATATCCCGCAATTATTTTTAATAACTTCAACATAAAGATAATAAAATAACTGTTAACAAAATGCGAAACTATATAATTTCATAATTCACCTTTGACGTTACTAAAATAAATTGCAGACAATTTTAATTTTATTATTTGAATACTGGTAGAATTTTCAAATTCAAATACGTAAAAGTTAACAAAACAGCAAAATAAAGCAAAAAATAACAAACTGAACATAGAAAAGCAGAATATTTAGATTATTCCCAAAAGAATAATTCCCGTTTCAAGCGCTTTCATTGTACCAAACTCACTTCAAGATATGTTATAAGAATTACGGTGTTTTTATGAGTTTAGGTTTATTAATTTTTATTGATATAAAATGTTTCTCAGAAATTAATTTATTGTTCAAAGCATCAATATCCATCACGGTAATATTAATATCATTGCAATTTCTCATTCATCCTTTCTTCTATCATCATCTTTCACGGGAAACTTACACTTTTGGCTATTTGGTTGTATTCTAAACAACTTACATAAACACACGTAGGTACTGCTGTGTACTGAAGGTACAAAAGAAAAAATGTAAAATGAAAAAAAAATTATAATTTAAATTTACTAGTTAGCTCAGCGGAAAAAAAATAAAAGGGCGCAAAAGAACAATTAAACTCAGGGTTAGCCTCGCAATTAAAACTTGAATTTAATCATGAAAAGTAAACTGTGGGTGAAAGAAAACTGACTTACTTTAATTACTCCAAAAATTGAAATGGTTGATTCAAAAATAAAAGAACAGAACTTTTGAATGACGTTAACAATCAAAAATTTTATTTAAAAAAAAAATTTAAATACAAATTGCAGGAAAAATTAAACCATGGACTGAGAGTCCTGGACGAAATCAAAAACTGCAAGAATCTAATTTACTAAAGGACAATGCAAATCCTTCAACAAACAAAAGACAAATTTGTTCTAGAAGAAAATCCTTTTATCACAAAAAATCCACGTGGTTTCAAAATTAAACGAACTAAATTAATTTAAACGTGGACAAAACAAGTAAATTTACAAAATTGAAATCTAATTACAAGCACAATGCTTCTTTTCACCTAAACCGTGGTGATTAACTATAAAATACAAATTTGTAAACTAGAAAACGCAAAAAATACTAATAAAAACTGAAAAATACCTTCCAGAATAAATATAATAACTGATCCTATATCTAATTTGTGTACACAAAAATATACTAACAATTATTGAAAGAGTTCCTTGATGGATGAATAAAATATCAAATTAAACGAACAAATCTTTAGAAAAATGTAATACCAAAATGGCAGCAAAGAAATTAAAATAATATGTACTCACGCTTAAACATCAATCTCAGAACTGCCTTGCAAGGTTAAACACGGTCGTATACATATATCAAAACCTGCGTGCACTCGCAACGCAGAAACGCAAAGAAAATTCTAGAATATACATTCGAACAACATATACAATACTGGTGAACGCAATATGTACAACTGAATGAAATTAATTTAAACAACAGAGCAATTAAAAGAATAAATAAGATCAATTCAATTAACGAAATCTTATACAAAAATAAAATATTAATTTCTGAGAGAATTTTCCCGGCACATTGAGAAAAACAAAACTCCATAAATAAAATATCACTGAATTTACAAACCCCGGGGTGCCAGACCACAGCAGTACGTTCCGCAGTGGTCATCTTTCTGATATTGCTATATCGAATGTGAGTGATCTTACCGATCCGCAAGTCCATTGACTGATGTAAGACCCGATAATCTCAGATCCTATAAGACACATAGCGCCACCTAGTGGTCGATTCCCTTTTCGGTTTCCTAAGTGCTTGTGCGGTTACGTCTCTCTATAATTCCTTCGCTCAACGCTAATATACGCCATCAATATCGCTATCATTGCGAAAGCGTCTAAAAAAGGCTCTTACCCAGTAATGGTTGGTAACTGGACACTGTCCCCTGAAAAAGCATCTATACAACAAAGGCCGGGTAATCGAACCGTGGTGTAGAAGATGTGAACTACAGGAGGAGACGAGTTTACATGTAATGCACATGTGCACATGTGAGGAACCGAAGGTACTCAGGCAGAAATATTCCGGGAGAGATCTATTGGAGCCCTCGAAGGTTCTCAAGTTTCCACTGGGCAAGATACTGGGCTTTATAGAGAACACCAAGCCGCTCGAGTGGAAATAAGAGAATTAACAATAGTGCCCACCCTAACTTTAATGAATGAATAAATAAATGAATGAAAGTCTCTTAGAAAGATTCCTTAAAAGAGTTCCCCACAAAGCTCCTCAAAAAAGCGGCTCAAAGAAGCACCTCAAAAAAGCATTTTTGAGGAACTTGTTTGAAGAATTCTTAGTTTGCCTCTCAAGTTGAATTAAGAGTAATGAAATGTTCCTTGAAATGCTATCATAAAACGTTTAGACACATAAAATGTCTGTCATAATATAGCGATGTGCGAAAAGTGTCTATACCCAAAGGAAATGTACCGAACAACACACTTTACGCATCATTATTTAAATAAGAACGCGACATTCACACTAAATTATCTTTCCAAAAAGAGTTGTATCACTATATTTAAAGCAAGCGATATCTATAATAAAAATAACATAAATATGTCTGGAACTTTTTGAGCAATTCCTCCCACCATATACATTTGTATATTGATATATATTGAAAACTATAAATTGGCCTTCCACTATTGTCAGCGAAAGAAGAGCATTTGTAATGCGATCTCTCCTCCGCATCATGTCCAGGACAATTCGTGCTTATCCATAATGCATTTGCGAATGATCACTTTTACAGGGACGCGGCGCGTTATAATGCCCTTTTACGGGCATTACACGCGACCGAAAGCAAATTGAGTTCGATATCCCGGCCCGATGTACCGCCACAGTTTCCAATATTAAAGTGGATATCGGAGTAGTTCGCTATTGACTTGTAGCGTGTGTGCGTGTTCGCCAGTTCCTGTATGTGTGCGCCTGTATCGCGTAAACGTAACGCGTGCACGTTACATTAGAATAACTACACCCGGAGGTTGCATTATGGTCGTATTACATGACATTGGAGCAATAAAAATTTCTATCGATTACGATGTTATTTTGTTTCGTCATGGTTACGGTGTCGTTACTGCTTCCGGTACAATCCCACTGGGAGGCATAAAGTGATTACGTAAGCAAATACTTAAATCCCAGGTAATTGTTATCCAAACGAGTTGTAGTTCGAGTAATAAACTAAAACTACGACGTTGTAACACAAAATGCAATAAAATTGGATAATGTAATGAAATTTTATTTGTTCCCTTAATGGAAGCTTTAATTTAGTAACAATACTTTAGAAAGATACATTATAGATAAAGCAAAAAGTAAAATAGAATTGCTCTTTCCTACAGTAAGTGAACTTAAACTAAATAAAATACGTTGTTTCAGGCAAAGTATGAACAACATTGCATTGTGCGATTGAAATCATTCAGAAGGATTATAAAACCAACAGGATCTATATTGCAACAGACAGCCAGGTGACACTGTGGGCAATAGTGAACCCAAAATACAATCAAGGCTGGTTTGAGAATGTATTTGAGATCTGCATGACCTGACAGACTGCAATAAAGTCACTTTGCTGTTGGTACCCCAACATGCGGCAATCGAAGGCAACGAAAAAGCCGATGAATTAGCAAGGAAGGAGGTATGTAGGCCTAAAATCAGTTCTGGAAGTGTCTAAACACACAGCATGAGAGCAGGTAAGAAGTTGGGTAAACGAAAACACAAACAGCACTGAGATAAAACAACTAGGCAATTTTATGGAAAGACCTTTACTAAATATCACTAAAGAAACGCACCCGTATATGTATAATAGGTCTGCTTACAGTCTACTGCGCATTGAAAGGACACCACAGAAAATTTGGATCAATACTGAAAATACTAACTGCAGACTGTGTAATGAGATAAGAGAGACCGCTTACCACATTCTGTGTGAATGCGAGTCTCTGGACGCAAAAAGACAGGCAATTTTTGGCAGTCCAAAAATGAACCCAGCGCTTCGCTCAACTTCGCTCAACCAGCTAGAGACCTATATAGATTAGTTCAGGGTACTAGGATACTGAAATGGCTGCTATGATTTAATGGGTAAAAGAACTGAGAGGTCAAATACAAAAAGGCAGAGGCTGCAGTTGTTTCTGAGACTTTGGATCAGACGGTCCCTCAAGAAATAGAGACGTCAAAAGTACCTAAAGGTAGACTCTACCATTTTGTCGGTAGTGAGCAATTGTCTATTAATTGAACTGTTTCAATCAGTTTAACGATATTATGAGGTTAAAATACAGTCAAAAAGTTGCATGCATCAGTTATCTCTCATCTTTGGATTATTCGAAGTATCAACCAGCTATGGTGCTATAACTCGCAGCTTTGACAATTATGCTTCTTATATTGCATTGTTATTGTAATGAAATAAACTATCAGCTTTACATCATTTTCTGTAATTATATAGAGATAGAACGTATTTGTTTGCTAATAAAAATAAACTTTAATATCGTTTAGACTATGCTGTTGGAATCCGATAAAGCTGGGTTCGAGTATCCAAACTTATCCGGATATCTGGATCTAAGATCTGCATCCGAAGTTTGGGATAGCACATCTGAGTTCCGGATAATGGACACGGATCTGAGGTTTGGGATAGCGAATGCGCGATATCAAAGTTTTGGATAGCGGACACATCCAGTTATCCAGATAGTAAATCATTCAAATCCAAAATTATCCGAATTCGGATAACGTGTTAACATGAACTCGTTAAATTGTGTTAATCTTCCCTATGGTTTACTAAGTTTTTGTTTATATAAAATATTTCGTTTACAATTCTCTTTTCAAGGTTCGTTTCTTTTCCTCGAATTTTAACATTATTAAAGTTAAATAAATGTGTGTTCTTTATTGTGTAATGTTGTGGCGGTTACATTGTGTATTGGTGAGCGTAGAATCTTTCGTCTAATGTTTTTGCGTTTGAGTGCAGACTTGAAGAAAGAAATATCCAAACGATTCAACCCTGAGCAAGCAAAAGAGAAAATATCGGCTCATTGTAACGGAAAGAACCCGAATAGATTAGATTGGATTAGGATTGGAATGGCCAATGGACCTGTTGCATGGCGACCTTTTCAGATCTATTGTGATCTCTAATTTTGCCCTCTTAATTAGGCCTATCATCTTTGAAAGCGGTTTCTTTGTGTAGCTACTAGTTGAGAGGTTCGACACGCCCATTATTAGAAACCTCAGGTTTTCACATTGGCACAGTACATGAACTGCTAGGCCTATACAAGATAAGCTTAGCAGATGGCGCAATCTGCAGGCAAAAATCACCGGGGCAGAGAGAGGCAAGAGAATGATCAAAATGATTGTAGGTCTGCTGACTAGTCACTGTAGACTAAATAGCTATGTGTTAGGCTTCTGTTCCTTTAGGAATTCTTTTGCCTCTCTCTGCCCCGGTGATTTTTGCCATCACTCTCTGGACTGATTATATATCCATTCATTGATGGATTTTTTAATTGGCGATTTAGTAGTTCCAAAAGAAAGATCAGCTTCACCGAATGGGTGCCCACCTCATTTAGGGCGCTTACACAGTCCCAAATCAGCTTAGAGCCCACGCTTATGGAACTGATCGCTTTAAGTGTGGACTGTCTGTCGGAAAAAATAGCGAGGCTGTTAACTGGTTCAGTACATCTTTCTATTTCTCAGACACGATGATGTATTGCAGCAACCTCAGCTTTGAACACCGTTGTATCTTTGCTGAAGAGACCCTATTACCTTCCCTTTCGTTCGCTTAGGTTCACATCATTCGAATACTTTTTCTTCAAGTACACGTATTAGAGTGTAAGTAAAGAGAACCATTTTGTTCGGTGTAATCTATCTATCTGTCCCCCATGACCATATTTTTGTGACGATTGATTAATGATGTGTAGCGTTCTAAATTTATATTAATGTATACAGAACGAACGTACAAATATCTAAAAAATATATAAAAAGAAGGGAAATGAAAGACAGAGTAAGCAGTGGAAAATTTAGTATTTGGTTTCGTTATGCACGCAATAAGCTGTAGCAATAACACCCAGAGCCCCATGCTTTTGATATGTCAATATAAGTTGCCAACTGTACCGTACGATTCCGGCAATATTCGAGTTTGTGTCGTCGATTTATGTATGTATATGTATCGGTTCAAAATTGGAACGGATCATTACCAGAATACTGGCGAACATAATGCCCGCCGATATAAACCCGGTTCATTGCTTGACGTTCGTAATGAAGGTCAATAAAAAATGAATTTACAGAGAAATACAGCTTCAGCATCGTCGCTCCGAGCTTTCAAATACGGCGACGCACGTTTGAACGCAGGTAGCGAGTGAGTCCACAACATAGCGACGGGTAACTGTTAATGAATTCCCATGTCACTTCCATCTAACAACTGAATTCCATTTCCTTTTCATTAACGAGTTTTTTTTTCCCTCGTAACGTCGAAAGCGCCGGTTTTGATGAGTGACACGCGCGCTTATTTTGTGTGTGCATGCGTGTATATTATGGAGCAGTTTTCCGTTCGACGCCGGTGAGTTTATAATTTTTGCGACCTCCACGGTTTCCGCACTTTCACGTGTACTAAATATCTAGACAGAATCGTAAAATATTGACGATAATATGCCTTACTTACCGCAGAACACGAAATATTTCCTGGAGACGGAATAAAACTGGAGAGTATTTTTCAAAAGCAATTTAACTATGCTTGAGGGTTGCATGCGATGTAATAAAATTCACTTTTTGAAATTATAACACAGTAGTTAATGTAAAGGTGTCCGTGTCGGTGAACTATTAAACATTTTTTACAATTATGGACAAGAAAATGTAATATAATGTATAATAATATCTTCATGATGTTTATCTTAACACAGATGTAGAGGAAAATATGTCATTTAACAAAGTCATTTTAACTTTAAGTTTTAAACATTTATGCTTTGATTTAGTCATTAAATAACGAAGGGAAAAAAATTAGCGGTTAGAGCGGGGATGCCTCAGGGATCAGTGTTGAGGGCTACCCTTTAAAATCTATTGTATGATGAAGTGTTTGGAATTGAGTTGCAGGGAACAGCTAAGATTATTGGGTTAGCCAATGATTTGACATTAATAACAACAACAACAAAACGATAAGAGTGTTCTAGTCCGAAACACAAACGAGACCCTAAAGAGATTAGATGAGTAGATGAAGAGAAAGGAATTGCTGCTAGCACCAGAAAGAACTCGAGTTGCGGTTCTTGCCGGAGTGGTTCGCTCGATGCTACTATATGGTGCACCTGTATGGGTTACACGTAATGATACCAAGATTAACTGCCTGGAATGGAGAGAACCAAAGAACACAGTCTGACTGACAGGTCCTCACAGGAATCCCACCCGTCCACCTGATGATCAGTGAACGAAAGCTATCTACATGACATGACAATGGTGAAGAGTGGCCAAGATCAGCCCCAAAAAGAGTGGCAAGAAAGATGGAACATGGCTGAAATGAGAGAATTGACCAGGGCGCTCATACCAGACTCGAGCAAGTGGACAGACTGCCAGCACAGGAGGTTAGAGTTTTATCTGACCCAAGCACTCACAGGTCACGGATACTTCATGTCATTTATAAAGAGATATACAGGCCCAAAATATTATTCTCAAGCTTAATAGTTATGGGTCTGTTGTTTTCTATGTTTATTGAGCGACATATACACTAGGTATTATTAATGCGAACCAAACGTGGCCTATTAGAACTTAATTTAATTTATTTATTTCTTTGCCAACTTGGTGGCGCGTTAGTTCATGGTATGCAAAAAAAAAAGACCAAATAGGTCCTACTCACAATAATAAACAGAGATTGTGAAGAACCTATTTAGTCCTTCTATGTTTTGTAATTATTTATCTATCCCACAGCATCAGCCAAATACATATCTAGATGTAATAATATAGAAGTACTATACATACACAACTACAGTATCTCCATTACCAACGGGAAATCTGGAATTTGTTATACTGTTGAAAGTAGTTGACGTTATTTTCCATACATCCACAAACGACACCGAACGTTGCTAAGCGAGGGTAAATCATCAAAAAGAAACCATCGTTCAATCTCTCATTTGTAACTGTAATCACGTGGTAAATGTAGTCATTGCTACTGAAGTGATAGCGTTGTATGCATTTAGAAAATTTACATTATCGACTGCGTTGATTTGTAAATTAATCCTGGGTCTCATCCCTGTGCAAAACATGGTTGAGCCAAACCAACAACAAAGTTCTAAGTAGTTGATCATAGCATTTAATATTTTTTATCATGAATGTCGAAAGGACATTAACAGAATCCAAATTGGTACCTTAACCCAACTCAAAAAATCACCCTCAAAAAGGAAAAATTTTTATTGTTACAAGTATGTTTTTTATATTCGTACTTTTATAACTACTAAGCTAAACATTATACAATAATCTGAAATTAATCAATGAATAATTATTTAACCCTCACACACCACTACAATAAAAATCTTCCGAGATTGTTTTTTTTATTACGTGTTTACTACGCAGAAAAAAAACTAAAAAAATAGTAGTAAACGTAAATGTATATAACCTATATAATAAAAAGCCAAGCTTGCGCCTAAATCAACTTCAAAGAACCACTCTCAAAAGGGAAAGTGTGATAACTTAACTAAGTGAATGAATTAGTTCTTGATTTTTTTTATAGAATGCCCATGTCGTTTACTTACATTTTTTGGAACGTGATAGCTTAGTAATCCTGAGAAAAAATATATCATTTACACCCATATACTATATTTAATGCATGGCATCGATGAGCTAATTTTGATATTACAGTATGTGTGAAAATAGTACTGATTTTCTTTAATTTACTCAAGCTTAGAAGCACTTTCGATGCTTATCGGGCAGAACTTTTGTCAAATAAAAAATTTTCATTGTGCAGGCCTGTATTTTATTACTTAGTAGTAATTTATTTGTCTAGGAAATGTACGTCAAAGAATACAAATCATAAAAAAATTATTATTATATCTATTTTATTACTTACATTACAATTAGAATTTTTTATTTTTATTGAAAAGAAGTCTCCTTATAGTTAATATATAACATCAGATTATTGAGGAATTTGCATTCTATATACTGATCACCCGTAGGTTTTCTAGCCCTGAAATATAAATTATTTCGTAATTATTTTGAAACAATATATTTTGAAATATTTCAAAAAAATTTCAATGCTATAGAATGAATACCTATGTATTAAACACTAATATATAGCCTAGCATTTTTTGGTTCAAGCAGTTTTCCTTATATTAAATAAAATACAAAATTTTCCTTTTACACCATTTTTTCAATTCAATCAACATCAAACTTCTCATCAATGCAAGTGTCCCCCAATTACTTTTTCAGAATCTACGTAATAATATTTAATGTGGGAATTTTGTTTTACACTAACGTGGAAAGTACAATTTTGCGAATAGCGTATGCAGCTAAATGGTGCAGAGGGATATCATTATTAGAGGAGCTAATGGGACAGGCTCCTCTAATCAAATTTCTTTCCATAAATGACGAAATTAAATGGCAAATTTTGTTGGCACCTTGGTCACTACTTTATACGCATCTACATCTAGTGGACTTGAAGAAAAAAATCCCACGATGCGAGCTTCATCAGCACAAAAGATATCGGGTCCCTCCATTACTGAACCATATTTCTCTCTTGCTGCTCAGCCTTGAATCGTTCGAAAGTTTTTCTTCAAGTCTCCTCCTACATTTAACTTTAGCATTGTGTCTAATTTCTGATATGCTGGGGTGAATTTGTTTATAGATAATTTTCAGAAAGATTAAATACAAAATACTATTAATACCAATTAATTATTCAAATATACTTCTTCAGTTGCTTTCCAACCGTTACCATTTCAACTATAAAAATATCTGCGCTTTGCCTTCAGAAGATTTCTTTAAATTTTGGTGTCAACATGACCAACTGACAACATTTTGCATAAACGGCAAATTTAAGCAAAGCACTCTTGAGAAAATTGTTGGCTAGATTAAGGTAGAATAATGTATTTTAAGACTTAAATGACCCTTAAATATTTTAGTCAAATCACTATCGTTTGTGTGTTTTTAAATTTAAAAATATCAACAATGCTGAACAATAATCATGCAATTCTTAAAACTATCTACGTACAGAAGAATCTTTACTTTTTCTTTGACGATGAACAACTCAATCACGAAACCTTTCGATCTTAGCATTTTGTTTGAATTGATTGAAATAGTCAAGGAAATAAATTTTAATCCATAGCTTACCTATGGATTAATACATTATGTATCTAAAGACGTACGATAGAATTGCACAATTGTGCCATTTAACACAATAGTATCTCAATAATGTATTAGTTCGCTCCAATACTCAAGAAACAACAAAACAAACGCAGTATTTGTATAAATGGGTGTGTATTTACATGTTGTTATCGTGACTGCCTTAATATCTTTACAGATTTCTACTTCTCGAGTTATGGAACTTCAATAGCATTAAATAGTTTTTTTGGTTACCAAATGATAGTAGACAGCAAAGTGTTTTGCTTGCTTCTCTTTTATATTTTCTTATCGTGTTGTGGGCATAACGTCCATTTTCTAAATTTTTGGTTCAAATTATGTCGCTATCATTTATATAAATTAACAACGAAATTTAAATTAGATCTGGATATCTACCATGTTAGTTTACTGTAAACATTAGTTGCAAATACTCATCTACATAACTGAGCTCACGCATTATTTAAGCAGGCACCGATTTCGTATACATATACTTATGTACGTGACACATGTTGGCAAAAAGTTTACGAACTATTTTTGCCGTTACAACCGCATTAGACCCTTCTCGCCACAAACGAGTCATTATTCTATTAGGAGTCAAGGCGTTCCTCGTACAATGCTAGTTAAACCCGCTCTTATAATATAAGAGTACGAAACTTTTGTGCAGATGACACGCGAATTACGCATAATTAGAAGTCACTATCTTAATGAAGAGCAAAGCTTCGGCGTCGCCGGAAAACGCGCCGGCGCAATCTAAAACTCCGTTCCAACGCGCTACGCGCTAATCTGAATTTTGTTGTTAGATGGTGGGAAAAATATCCGACCGCGGGCGCGTACGAGTGTGTTTTAACAGTTATAATGATTGGACCAGTTCTTTAGGCATTTTACCTGCAATTAAAAAATTGTGACAACAAAATTGTTTGCCCTGGAAGTTTTACTCAGGTAAAGCGACTAATGGATAATAACTAACGCGTGCTCAGGTTAAATAGTAAGTAACTACATTTTGAATATAAGATTAATGCGCATAAAATGGTAAAATATAAAATCATCCATGTTTTTCGAGTCCATAAATACATTCACTTAGTAGTGTTAGCCGTCGATCTAAGTCTCGAAACACTGCAGTCTGGCTTTTGTATTGGTCTTCATTCTTTTACCCATTAAATTATATCACCATCCCGTTCTTAATACATGCACTATCGTGCAGGCCTCTGCTGTTGTCGAAGTATCCTCTGGGTTCATTTTTGCTGCCAAAACTGTTTGTTTGCGTCAGAGCCTGGATTCACACAGATTGATAAGTGTTCTTGTTCATCCATTAAACGGTCGTCCAGATTGATCCCAAATTCCAAGGTGTCTTTCAGTCAGTACACAGTGCTCTTCTTCTTGATCGTTCTAATAAAGTCTTTCATGAAATCCACCTGTTATACCTTAACTGTTCAAAAATGTTGTCTCACACCGTTAACTTTTAGACAAACTTTTAGAAGTCATATGTAACTAACAACAAGAACAACCAGCGAAGCATCTTAGATCTATTAATCGAATACAGGCCACGATTGCGAATCTCGCTCCAGCCAATTTGTAACAACCGGATTCTTCAAGGCATGATACTGATATGGCATTTATCTCAACGAGGGGTGCCTTGAGAACTATAAATACTTAAGCTTTATCAAACCTGTAAAGAAAATGAAATTTGCATCTTTAAATTTATTCTCTACTATACATATTTCAGGCAATATACTTAAACATGTCTTCTATGTTAAATATACACCTTTAAAACAAACAATAAAACTATGTGAATTATAGTAAATACAGATATTTTTCTTAGAAAGATATTGACTCTATTTTGCAGCACCCTTCATCCTTTCAGCAATAGAATTTTTAAAAAAGTCCTTTACCATGACATAGCGAAATGATACTTCCGTACAATCACGTAGTTCATAGTGTCTGACGACTCTGATTTCTTTCACTATTCATTATTTTACATCCCTACTGTGTTATGTAATTTATATTCATAGCATACCTTTTTTAGGGAAACCATTAATCTTTCTTAATCCACAGCTCTAATTTGAACATTTAGAAATGATGAAGTGCCAGAACCTCACCTTTATACGTAGAGACTGCCCGTAATCAAGCAATCACTTGAATAAATATGTGAGAAACAGAGTAAATTCTATCTATTATTCAACCACCATAATGCAGTAGTACCTAATGAGTTCGATCGAAATTAACCATCGAATCTCCGTCTGTAAATTGCCAAAATTAATACAGACTATAGTCAAGAACGAAACGATTTTCATGAAACATAACAAATGACCAACTCCGCGTGAACAGGGCAGCAACCTATGAATAAATTACCGACACGCTTAGGAGGCCGTTCCCTTCCCCTACTCGCAGTTGCAACGGTTTTTTAAGTCGACGATAGAATGTCTCTATTTTGTTTGTGGTCAACGTCCGCGGTTTACCGAAAGAACAGTGGATGAAGCAAGAATTCGATAGCGTTATGTGCATAAATTTGACGCGTCTCGGGAAAATTGAACCATAAAAATAATAAGGAAGAATAGAAATAGATTTTTATAGACCTGTGCGCGAGGCAATCTCGCGAGAATGGCGCGAGAACCGAGAACTTTTGTTCAGTCGGACGTTATTTAAATATATGTAGAGCGTATTCAAATGAGTTCGTGTGATGTTAAAAGTTTTAATAACAGAATTTCGGGATGTTAGATTTTTGTTTCGAGCAGTTTTCGGTTAAAATATACTTCAACTGCACATGTTATAGTGAATATAATATATATAGTTCCGGCGTTTAGATGTAAACTCAAGTGCATATGGTATACTTTAGAACGTCAAGAACAGCCGCTAAATCAAATTATAAAATAAGGGTCCACATTATAAATGGCAAATGACCTTCAAAACATTGAATTCACCATTAATATGTTCTCATGTCCCGTGATTTCTCAATCTTCAATTTTCTTTACCAGTCAGGTAATATTATAGTCCAAAGAGTCCAAAGCTACCAACAAAATACATAGATTTACTAACAATAACTATTATTTAATAATAGAAATAATAAAAGTATAACATAGATATATAAAATAAATGATGGTTTGTGGTTTACTCTTTGACAACGAAACCTTAAACACTAGAAAATCAGTGTCAACGCGGGAATTGAATCACATCAGTATTTTCAGTAGGAGTCTGTTAGGCTTTTTATATTTGGCCTCCCATTTCTTTATATCAGCTATTCTAGTATCCTAGTACCCTACACTAATCTGTACAGCTCTCTAGCTAGTTGATCGAAATAATTCTCTGGATTTATTTTTGGTTTGCAAAACATTGGGCTCGTCTTTGCATCCATAGCTTCCATAAGTGTCGCTTTCAGCTGCAACGTAACCCTGTAAGGAGACCTGTACGTTGTGCGAAACATAATTCCTACTAAGGCTGCCAGTAGTTCTTCAGTCTTCTTCTTTGATGATCCCTTAATAAAGGTTTTTCCATCAGTTTTCCTGGTTGTTTTATCCAAACGTTCTTTGTGTTTTATAAATTCTCATAGGTCGTTGAAATTAAAAACTGTATAAGGAATTACGTTACATTTGTTAATTTTCATCTGTAAATATATTAGTGTTTTTATATATAACACATAACAAAATTATACAGATAAAAATTAAAATATTCATTGTAACTTTCAACCGGGACTGAGACCATTACCGTTACAGTTTGTCAAAAAATGCTGTAGTCAACACTGGGATCACTCTGGAACCTATCGGAGTGGCGGAATGTACCTGCATGAACGAATGACTTTCTATTTCCACGGTTATCCTGCATTTGTGCAACAAAGTTAGAAATTTCCTGCGATAGTTGGCCTTTTAGTTGGGTTGTGCATTATATGAACATACAATGCCATGACAAGAACGAAGGCTTGAAGCTGGTATTTGTAATCAAATCCTTTGACAAAGAGAAAATGCCGTTCTTTAGCCAGCTGGTACATTGCTAGTGCTGCTCTTCCTTGTTGTTTTGAGTTGCATATTCTCTTCACTCTCCTCAAAGCTGATGGGAAAAATGTTGACGTTGTTTTTTAAATTACCTTTACACGAGGCAAAGGATACAGGCATTGATCGTAGTAAATGTATCGTTTTCTCTTGGTTGCTGCTTTCGCTAGTTCTTGTGGCAGCATTTGTCCGATGGTCCCTCACAAAGGAATTTCTTAAGGCTCTCTATTTTTTATAAGATAGCAAGTTGAGCTAATTGGAAATATGATTTATTATGATATGTTAATATCAATCTTATTTTCAGTTTTTTGTTCTCTGGTATGAATTTCCTAGTTTTGAGTCCAATACTTCAAAAAAAACCATAGTTGGAGTAAGCAAAGAAACCTGTTTAACCATTCAGCCTCAAAAAATGCCCTTACCTACTAAAGGAACTGTGTTTTAAGAAGCTAAGGACTTTGAACAGATTACACAGTTTCTAAATTGTATCGGAAGTATGATGGGAAACACGTTAGAATTATTTCTCCGCTTCTCAGGTTCAGAATTTTCAATTACAAAGAATACCTCTCTGTTGTCTTGATGGTCATGTCTAATGCAACTGCTACTTTAACTGCAGTAGAGCTGCGGAACTTACGGGTCGTGACACTTCCTGTCTTCAAAAAGGTCGAACTTCGGACAACAGTGAATAACAAAGAATTAGATTGCCATTATACATTGTGTTTTTAAATCTATTTCGGAATATTTTTTAAGGTGTTCAAATCACTGAGAAACTAATTTACTTGGACACATTTAACTTCTTATTGCTCTCGTTTGTATACTCCAGGAGCAGGTTCTGGGTCTCGACTAAGTCTCAGCTTATCCGATCCGTGATGTCCACTTCGAATTTTCTATTGAAGAGATATGTCGAAATCGTCTGGTCTCATCTCAATCCACATATCTGCCTAAACCATTGTCACCGCGATAGAAAGGAGCAATATCTAGAGGCATTGCATTGTATACTGTAAGAGTAGTCCAATTGCACCTGTTATTCCTAAACATGCAAGTCTCTGTAATCTTCCTAAGTTTGATCATAGGTCTGAACCACTGTAACGTATGACATCAGTGTTTCTACGTGCCAGGAAAATTTCTAGTTTTTAGGAGAAATTTGAAGGTTAGACGGAAAAAAAAAGATTTTTTTAGAAAATTACTTATTTTTAAAGGAAACTTTGCATGATACATCATTAATTCCTTTACATTCAAATGTGAGTAGAATAGAATTTTGTAGAATCGGTTCAGATATGTGACAAACGCAGTTCTTCTTCTTTCTCAGTTCAAGAATGAGAATTTTTTGGATTGTTTTACAAGAAAACTTCATCTGTTTGATGAATACGGTAGTTCAAAATCGAAAAATTTAAACCGATTATCGCCAAAAAAAAAACTGGTTAATACCCAACAATAACGGCATTATATATAAAGTATGATATGATAGTAAATGCTGAATCAAGAGAATAGATTTGCCAGCAACTGGTACGATGAATTCATTGCTTTTATATTCTACACTCTTCAGTTTCTATACAGCTTCGTTTTAGTTAATTACATTGAAATCAGAAACAAGTTAAAGCTCTAATATAGATCCTACATACATTGTTCGAACCATTCGTTGAAGTTAAAATAAACACCAATTAAATACCCTAGTGGTAATATTATACCATGCACGCAAAATAAACAGCGAGTTCTTTTGCAATTTACTGATCAGCTGGACAGATGTGTGAACATGATAAAATTTTATAGTTTTTTTTTTATTTTTCATAGGATGTTTACGAAATATGTATGTATTTAATGAACTTTATACTATATGGGTAAATGCACATATTGTAAGAACTAACGTGAGAAAGGATGCGGAAATCTGATGGAAGCTAGGAGATTGAGCACGTGGCATAATGAAGCGGCCCCTTATTAAAACTGTTATATTCTGCTCGAGGTCATCGTGAGTGTGATACACAAAAAAAAAAATAAGAACAAGCGAGTAAATAGCTTGTTCTTATGGCGAGTTGTGTTAATGCGAAGCTATGAAAGGGCATATTACTCGTATCGTTTAATATTGCTCGTAAAAGCTCTTGAATAATACCTTTAAATGAGTTATATTTAATGAAAATATCATTGGTTTGCAATTCCATTGCATTATTAATATTGCCAAATTTATTGTAACGTTGTAATCAAAAATAATCGAATTGGTCCCAAACCTAATTTCAATGATGCTATACTATACTCACTTATATTTCTTTAGCAAATAAGTATAGAAGTTGGTTTTCAAGGGTTCTGTTTGCATGATTTTCCAATAAATTTCATACTAATTTCTAAAATTAAGCGCAGACTGCTAATAAAAAATGTATTTTTTTTAAATTAAGAATAAGCTTCGCTATTTAATTAATTGGTCATAAAATTATGATTAAAGTTATACGGCTATATCTCCAAGCAATTTGTGATTTTACTTCGCGCCCCCACAATTATTATCATTTCTTGGTGGTTTCAGATATAATGCATTCGTTCGTTACACTACAGTTGTTTTCTGTTCTTGGGTTCCTCCTTTAACATTTCTATGAAGATTTAAGTAGAATACCGGCTACCGAGGCTAGTATCTTCTAATCATTGCCATTCTTCGCTTGATTCGATATTTGGAACCTACCATTATCATTTTTTTTATGCTCCGTCCAGAAACACCTATTTTGCAATACTTTGATCGCCGGAAACACACAAATTTCCGTTTTAACAAGTCCAAGTTACTGAAGGCTGGTGGCACTATATTTCGAATTGATGGATACCGAATTAATTATTATACAATTCTTAAATAATTCGTATTAAATTTATAAACAATTTTGGGGATAATAACCTGTCAATAATTTCTTGCATAACCATTAGTAATATAAGGTTGTGCCTCCAATCGTACTTTCTATTAATAATAACTGCCAAACTAAGAAGAAAATTCCCGAAAAGGATTTTTGTCGAAACGTCAAATAGGAAAGATAATACATATGTGTTTCTAAACACACGTGTTTTCTTACATCGTTTTTTCATTATCTTTAGTAACAAAGTTAAGAATTGTAGGCATAAAAAAGTATGCCCAACACAAGGTCAGAAACTCTTTTGCCGAGTATTCGCTCATGTGTAAAATCAACCTCGCAGTCGCTAAACTGTAGCTTCTGGCCGAGTAAAACAAATAATTATATTTAACAGGCGCCTTTTTTAAAGTAGAAATATTCCGAATATTCGAATGTATATACTTCTTGAGGAATAGCTTACCTGTGAGGAATTTATGAGCAACTACGGAAATGTCGTGGTGTAACGACAGAGAAGAAAGGGACCATTCGATCGAATCGCCTATAATCATAGGCGTTTAATCAGCGGAACAAAATCGTCTTATTGTAGGCATATCATTACATATATTAAGTATAGTAACGGTCCAAGCACACCTCTGGCGGACAACTCTTTTCAATGACATTTTTTTTTTCGAGCAGAACATTAACGTCCACATATCCTATAACTATAAGCTAACTCTGCTCATTCAAACAAATTCCTCTTATTCGTAAAATAGTTTCTCCTAGAAGCATATGATGGTTGCAAAAAACAAACGCTTATTTAAGTCAAGAAATATACTGTTTCCTGTAGATCAAACATCATTCTAACAGATATTTCAAAAAAGTAAACTATAATGGATTTGTACCGACTTCGTCGTTTCCAAATAAAATGTATTTTAAGTTGACTCAAAATACATGATTTCTATTTCACAAACAGGGTAAAAAGATGGAGGCTCAAGTTTAAAATAATTATATGAATTATATAAATAATCGCCTGTATTCGTTATTTGAGCCCGAAAAACGTTAATCTATCTCGTATATTTTTGTTTTTTAGCAAATCAAATAATAAACAAATGTAGTGATGGTTTATTCTAATATTACTTAATTTAACGTTCAAAAGCAAGCAGATCTATAAACAAGGTTGCTATTCTAAAATTGAAATTCCGGTTTCTCATACAAAAACTTTCATTTCCTGAATTTACAGAAAGATGAAAAGGTATAGAGAGAACTAAGTTTTATTTTTTACAATCGAAACATGTCAGATATTCTATTTCTCCAAGAATTACACGTGCCACTCGTTGATTATCAAATTACCGGCAATTAGGAGGTAGTTCGACGGTGGCGGGAAAGATATGGTAGAGGGTTGGACGGTCAGCGGAACGGCGGCGCCGTCAGACGGAGGAAGAAAAAACACCGTTGTCTGCCCCTCGAACCTCCACATCGCTTGTAGGCCTCACAGAACAACGCGATACCGCGTAATTTCTTCGGGGGCGCACGCGACAATTACTGTCATTTATATCTATGTGCGTGCGCTTAGTGCACTTCTCACGTCGCCTTGTGTTTCTCGTCATAAATTTGCCTCTTTATGTACGACTTTATCAATCACAAGTGCCAGTACCGAAATTGTCCGCGTTTGCTTCAGGCCGGAAACCTAAGGAAGGGCATGAAGAGGACGACTGGCAGAACGGATACGTTATCGTAAATCCATTGGCGTGGCGAGAGCTTCTGTTGGTTTAGACGGCCCGGATAATTAATCTTATAGTCACAGTCTTCTTTCGGGTGTTTTTTTTTTTTGTTCCATAAGGATTCATTAAGGGGCTTCTTGCTATTTTGGTGAGTGATAGGATATCACCTGACTTTATAATTACTACGTATTCAAGTATTAAGTGCATCAGACGAGATTACTGTATAAAGTTTGGCGAGCGAGTTACTTACAAACTTGGTGGCATCTTTATACTCCAATAGCGACGCTTCGTGAGGAATAATAAATTCGTACACTAGATTAAATTATATATCAAGACGCATCAGAGTTATGGTATCTCAGAGGTCAACTGTTTCTATGGAGAATCGTTAACAGGCCAGATTAAATATAATTGGGAGAAAAAGAATTTTAGATTGATCACGTGCTTCCTTTCAACCAATACACTTTGTGACACCCCTTTTAATTTTTAGCATTTTTTAAATTTAAATATTTGTTAAGATTCGGCAAACAGTCAAATGCCGAATCAAAATAAAAAAGAATCCCGCATCATGAAATCATGAATAGTATATTTTTCTGTCACAGTTTACTAAAGCAGTTTGAAGAGTTTCACACGATTATTTAAAGGGTTTCGAATGAAATAAATAATCATTTTATAGATTGTGGATAAAAATCGTTTAAATTAATAAAACAGCTAAATTCTTTAACCATAAACAAAACATAACAGAAAATTCAATATTCTTGGGCTCACGGCCCAAGGATTAACGTTGTTTTCCAAAAGTATGAGGCAGTTGTTCGATTTTTGCGCCAGCGCAAATTTGGCGACATTAATAAGGTATTATGTCTCCAATTGTTAGGTAGTTAGGGAGCCTGGGCTGGCCAAACAGACCCGTTTCACGCGACTATTTCGCATCTATTGTGATCTCATTTGTCTTGGAAGATGTTCTGTAATTGCCCTCTAATTGGCTTCATTCTTTACAGCGGCTGTCTTCCACGTAATTGTTAGCTGTGGGATTCCCACACGCTCAGCTAGAAACCTTGCTCTCCTAAGATCGATCGTATTGTACAATGTAGCACATGTTCTTTCACCTCTTGCAGATCTACAAATGCGTTATTTGCCAGGGCTATGTTTATACATGTGGCAGTTTAGTCTGCAGCAGCGTAGCTAGCGGATCTACCACCGCTTTTTGGTAATTTTCCTATCTTACCTCATAAGTTCTGTATGTAATATTCAGGCCTCTGTTCCTTCTAGACTCTTCACAATATCTTACATTGATAGTGCTTTAACACCACAGCATTAACAACAAGCATTGTCTAAGGCATTCTTTTGCATTGCTTCCTCTAAATTGCAGATGGCTTTGGCCTCTCTAGAACGATAACTTCCCCTGCTTCTCATCTAGCAAAATCAATTCCAAATTTTCAATTTTCTTCATTTTTTCAAGTTTCGATTTCTTTAAGGCAACTTCACATTTGTCAGTACACCTCTGGAAATGCAAATATTTGGGATGATGTTCTCATAAAGAACGGCTTCTTGTAGGATTTTCAAACAGTATTCCCAGGTCATCATGGCAGAAATTATGGTTGTTAGTGTCCTAAATTGTTCTTTGTGCAGGGATTTAGCTTTACTATGTGCAAATCTAATGCACGAGCTAATAAATTACAAGAAAATAAAATATTAGCACGTTGCGCTTGGCATCTAGAAGGTTGTAAAAGCAGTTGCAAGTTCGCTCCCTTTTAAATACTTCTCAAGCTCTCCAATTTGGAATAATCTAATAAAAAGAAATAAAAATAAGAACTCTCTAAAGTAATTTGTTTTTCGACGCATGTGTGTTGCTGGTGCTAATTAATTTTTTAGTTGACAACGTATAAAGCAACAAAAACGTGCTGATGGGATTCAATGTTGTCAAAAATTGCAATAATTCTATTAGTAAATGCTTCACGTTCATTATAAACGTCTGTCATATAACAGGAGTACATGTGAAATATATACCATATTTCTAACAAAATCATGACAAATAATATAATAAATTTCAGCTTAAGTTAATACCATGATTTTAAAGGCAACCGTCTAGCATGTCTTTTTCCATCACGGCAAAACTCGAGGTATTAATCTAAATACAGTACAATATAAAAGATACTGAAAATACTAAATAATGTGGTTATTACTCAAGAAAATCATACGCGTTCTTAGCCTTACCTATCAACAACACCGTTACTCAAGTACATTTATGAAATCCTAGGAATTTTCACGTTCAAAACAGTTCTATAAAGTTAAGATATCAAAATATTCCATATAATCAATCTAAGACATTTTACAACACTAGCTGTCTTATATAAGCGAAAAATAAAGCAAAGAGCTTTTGGTACGTTTACGAAATACTGTCCAAAATATTTTAAATTCCTTTCTATATTAAGCTACTAAGCACCAGCTTCTACACAAATTAACTCTTATCAAAGTCTATAAAAAATCCCCTGATTTTTTTCTAATATACTCACTTAGGTTTCTTTAATTTGATTTATATGCTGTAAGCCTGATAACTCGTTGATACGTCACTGAACTGGTTGAATTAACACGGAATATATATGCTAATCATTCATTTCTCTCACTTCCACAAATTTATAGACGCTAACGAAATGAACTAGACAATTAGATCTTTGGCCGATATATGATTTATCAGTTAAGGTTTTAAAGCGACAGTAATAGACAGAAAAAAAAATACTACATTATAAATAATTATAATTTAATTTTTGAAGGACGTTCGGAAGTT
The DNA here is from genome assembly GCA_004143645.1 of Protaetia brevitarsis. Classification (NCBI taxonomy): domain Eukaryota; kingdom Metazoa; phylum Arthropoda; class Insecta; order Coleoptera; family Scarabaeidae; genus Protaetia; species Protaetia brevitarsis. Next base: position 1,307,840 of record RXPK01000164.1, on the reverse strand, counting down.
GTGGGGATTTATCAGGTTGTGAGATATATATGAATTATTTCTTTTTGTAATCTTATATATGTTGAAGATATATTGTTCTAATATAATAACTAGCTTGAATATCGAAAATTTATACCCATATTATCCCTCATTTGTAACGACATTAAAAGTTGTGAGATAAAAATTAATATGAATTTCATAAATTTGTGGATTTGTTAATTGCTTTCAGTAAAAATAATATGTAAATCTTGTGAATTTGATGATATCGGGGAATAGGAGACTATATAATAATATAAAATTGACTTGTTGGTATACAATACAATATAAAAAAAAAACAAAAATGAAAATAAACTAATGATTATATAATATCGATAACATAATTCAACAAAAATGTATACGCACAATCACGCGCAAAGTGGAACTTGATTATATTTCAAATAAAATGCGTAAGTAATAGATCTCTGACCCAAAACGGACCTGGCAAATGGGAGAGATATCAGACTACGAAACCGGGTCATAAGATTATGGACATCACACCTAAATCTTATTTTGTTATAGGGACATAGTGGTGATTTATACCTCGTAATTTTATTAGAGATACATCACAAAAAATTCCCTACGGTTGTACATGTTAAGTCATCCTGCCACGAGGCAATTTATGAGATACATGATCAAACTTACGCAGACTGAAAGTATACTTCAGACATGCATTCTGCACTTTCTGGATTCTACTCACAGTAAAGCTATCCAACGCACTACGGAAAACTGAGGAACAGTGGTTAAAATGTGACAAAATAAAAACATCACATATATTCCTCTTTATGGTAAAATTCAAGACAAATCTTAAAGGATATAATCTATTCAAGTTCATACATGTATGCAATCTGTATATACTTACATATTTGATCTTTATATCGAAAAGAATTATCCAGATAAACTCCTAAATTTTTAACTTTATCAACGATAGGTAGACGCAAATTGTGACCCCTAATATCCAATACATTGCTTTTTTCATACAAACAACGTTACTAGAGATTTAATAGGATTTATCTGAAGACAGTGTTCAGCAGAAGCACTGTATAAACGAGCGAGATCATCATTGATATTATGCACAACAGTTCTCCAATTCGATGTTAAAAAAGAACAATATAACTGTGTATCGTGCCGCATAGACATGATATTGACATTTCTCTACACAGGACAACAATGTAATGAGTATAGATTGTAAATAAGATAGGTCCCAAAAGTGATCCCTGTAGAACTCCCTGCTAGAGTGTGAAGCAACTAGAAGTAATTATTATTAAGATAACAATCAAGAAGTGACACCGCACCACTAGACAAGCCAATATGCTTTAGCACAGATGAGAAGATTCTATGGTTAATTGTATCAAATGCTTTGGTGTAATCCAATAATATAAGACACGACACAAGACCCTGGTCTTTAGCAGATATTACGTCATCCGTAACTGACAATAAAGCAGTCTCACAGCTGTAACCCCTGCGAAATCCACTCTGAGTAAAGGGTAAAACATTGTATGTAATTGTGTCTCTCACTTTCACACTCCTCCATTTTTTACCTATTAAGCTTTCTGTGTGCTTGTCCTTAGTTGAAAAGGAATGTACTTCTCTACGTGGATTGAATGATTCAGTAAATATAAATCAATTGGAATCAAATAATTTCACGTGAGACTATGAACACGCTTGGTACATGATGCGTGAATGCTTGAATGCATGAATCACTTCGGCGCTAAGTACATTAAAAAGACTTGCTTCATTTCTTTTTATTTTCTCTTTTCTTTTATCTTAACATTCAAGTTTGCATTTGGTCGCAAAGTTATTGGATCATCGAACTTCACTTGTCATTAATTCGTGAAATAACTTCCAAAATTGCTGCCATTTTTTAATTACTAGAAACTACAGCAAACCCACCACACTTCTACAATAAAAAAAAAAACATGATAGTTCCAACACCGGTCTCACTGTATACTATACCAAATACAGTGCTAATCGACAGTTAGTTGAAAATCATGAAATTAACAAAAGAAGTAAACAAATATGGGTCAAACGTATTTTCCACAATCTCTGAGGACATTAAAAGTAATGCGACACCGATAAAATCATAGTCGAAAACTTACAGCCACAAACCCTTCGCGCCTTGAAGAACCCAGACGACTTAAAACACCAAAAAAAAGAGAAACTACGAAACACGCGAAATCGCGTCTTACTTGCCCAGTCTCAACAATAATTATCGGTGCCGTAATTACGCGATATAAATCATCGGTTAGGTGTTGTTGAATTGCTGAGGGACGTCAGATTTTCGGTGGATAAGCGTTGATGAATCGAATGCCCTATATAAGCAAAGTTGAGTGCTGAAACTGAAACGCATTTAAGAAGTTTCGGGAGTAGGTGTGCGGTTTGTCGAGTCCAAAAGCGAGGAAGGAAGACGATAAAGCAAGGGCGATAGCGGCCGTTGACGTTTTTTTTCATCTTCAGTTCTGCGTTTCGATAGTGTTATCTAAAATTGGGTTGTAAAATCTAAATTTATATCGAACTCCGACAGAAGGTGAACGCATAGAAGAGAAATTCGCGTTGGAAATAAAAAATATAAAAAAATTAAAAACTATAGATATGTATACCTCATCCATTTATTGCGCCCTCCTGTCCCCAAAATTTGGAAGCAGTCAGTTTTATGAAAAAAAGGTTGAAGTAGGAGAGCGCATGAAGGCCATACAAAGGTCAAGTTTTTTTTTTTAATGGAATATAGTATTTTTTTAAGAAATTCTGAGAAGGGGTTTAATAATGAGTACAAAAATACTAAAACTTATATGGGCTAAAGTTAACAATGATATTGAAGGAAAACTTAAAATATAGATAAATGTCAAAAATAACTATGACAGATAAATTTCATTGAGAGCTTACATTTAAAAAACAGGTGCTTGTAACTGCTTGAAGATCTACCAGTAGAGCAGCGAGCAACAATGTGGTACAAACATAACGAGTGCCCAGGTCATTACTCACAGATGGCTCGAGAAATGTTAAATAAGAGCTATGCCGATCGTTGGATAGAACGCGAGGAACCTATGCCTTAGCCTGCCCATTTCTCAGACTTAAGCCGACTTCACAGAAGTGAAACATGTCTCAGCGACATCTTCTCTCTCTCCAAACGTCCGGACTTGCATGTCCGCCGGCGACAGAATGAATTGTTTATTTTAATAAGAAATCCGTTAAATCCGTTAAAAAAACACAGTAATTTAAAACGAACCACTGCAATTGTAGTCATATTCTAGCGATGATCTGCTGTCAGCGACATGTTTCCGTTCTGTGAAGCCAGCTTTAACCTCACTCGATTATTTTTTATGGGGTCCATTTAAAGGCAAAATACATCGTAATATTCCAACAACACCTAAAGATATCCAGCGAAGAATAATACATACATGTCCAGAAATTACGGAAGATTTGATATTAAACGGCCATGATTTGTTTCGTAGAAAAATTCAGGAGTGCATTGAGGTTGATAGTCAACATTTTGAACATTTACTTGAACAGTTATTACTGCTTGATAAAATTAATTAATTTTAAACATACAAAACGAATTGGTTGATAGGGTATTTGGGGGTTAGGTGGTCACAGACAATAAATTTATTGGTATTTCAATTTTATTCCTTTGTAATTACTTATTAATTAAAATTTCTAATCATTTGAAGTATGATTTAAAAGTTAATGCTATTATATTGTATTGCCTTATTGATTTTCAAATAATACATGATTTATAAATATACCACTGGGTATATGGATTATAGGTATTATAAAAACATTCATCCTAAAATAATTGCATAGAAATGGTTGAACTATTCATTCAAATAAAATAAAAAAGACGTTTAAGGCAATAGCTAATTGTCTGAGTATAGTATATTACTGAAATTTTAGTTTTAACTGGTACAGAACTTATAATTTTAGACCTAGACGTGTTGAAGTTAATGATAAAACCAGAAAATAAAAGCTGAGAAATATCCTACCAACAAGAAAGTAAGTAAGTTACAATTAAAAGCAAAATGCAGCTAAGTGGACATATTTATATACCCCAATTCGCAGAAGAAACACGACATCTTCGTATAGAAGCAAATAATATAAATAAAACTGTAAGAAAATGGCAATATAAAAAATTGTAACCAGTACAACTATCTGGATATAGCATTCAACAAAACTAGTTTAGATGAAGAAATAAAATGCAGGATAAACGTAAAATAATCGGAAACAGTCGGCTGATTGATATATTCTGAAATATAAACAAAAGATTGAAAGAAAGTCTCAAGTAAGCTTTGAAAGCCATAGAAATTATATCTTGAGGAAGACAGCAAGAATATCAATACTAGCAAAATTGGAAACAAAATTAATAAAAACGGGAGAAGCAAGAAGAAAGTAATAATAAGAAGCATCAAACCGCTTGAAGATCCTCGGACGTTCCAAATTAAAAAAAAAAATCATTTCATTTTTATTATTTTTCCTTTTTACTAGAATTCTCGTTGAATAGTCCAAATCCAATGGTTTTTGGATATCAGAAAAAGATTAAAACGAATTTTAGTTTAATTTTTTTGAAAATAGCAAATGAATTATGCTTTATGCTTAAAAATCTACAATCATCAATATCTATTTGAATGCTTTGCTTTCTAAATCGCTTCTAAGGAGATGAATAGGCAATGCATATTTCGCAAAATTCGAACCCTAGCAGAAAAGGGCTACTCCTGAGAAGCCGCATCTTAGAGCATTTATCTTCGTTTTTCTCAAAAATGACTGAAGAAATTCATCAATTTTTTTTCCTGCAATACATAAAACAGCAAATAAACATTCTCGTTGGAGATTTTCTGAAAAGAAAACGGTATAAAACCAGAGAAAATATCTTGATTATAGGAAAACTACAAAAACCTTTACACATATTTTATTTTATCATAAAAGAGAATCAGGTCAAAATTGAGATCACATATAGAATATCCTTCATCTAACTCTTTAGAATACAATGCAGTAAGTTTTCTCTCAAAAAAGTATATAGTCAGCTCTTGGAGAAAAGGAACCATAAAGAATTGGCCATAGCTTTCCATCATTGGTAGAAAACGCAACAATATAACATATATATTAATCTTCAATGTGGTACCAGTTTTAGGACGATAGCATTATTTTCCAAGCTAACAAGGAAGAAGAAGGAATTACCGTCAGAGCGGCCGAGCGCATTGATCTTCTCAAAGGAAGCAGAAAATAGATTGCCAAGGAGCCACTGCATCACGTTATCGCTAGACTCGGTACAGGCGCAGTGAATATTGTTTTAAAAGTCTTCCTTGCTAGATTGTGGGTTATTACTACCTGCATATTGCTCTCACGTTACTCACATGGGTTAATTATATTGCTTCTTTCTCAAATTTGGAGTTTTTTTTTACTGGTATCTTTTTATTTTTTAATTGCAACATTGGTAGAGTCTTTCTAGAGGATCTCTTCATAACACCTTAAGGTTCCATTACAACGCATGCCCACATGGGAAAAAGCCATAAAACCAATTAGTTTAATCTCAAAAATGGTTATATATGTATAGCATATTAGAGGCGCGGTCTGAAACATTAATAAAGTTATTTTAAGGGTGATTTTCATAATGTCACTTTAAAGCTTTAAAATCACTTTAATTTAAAGTTGTCATAAATAATAAAACAGACTTTTTGTTAAAATACTAAAGTGACATTTATTATGAAACCCGCCCTAAAATACTTTAGTGATTTAATTCAGAATACGTATATACGGCACAAATATACTGATTTGGTTTCAGAGTATGTGTTTATTTGCTAGTTAGTTAATAAATTAAACCAATTATTCAAATCATAGCAAAATGCAGAAAGACTTAATTTCTCACGTAAGAATGTGAGTCAGAAGATAATAACGTGTGTACATACATAAGTCTTTTTAAGGCTTTTATTTTTACACTTTATCACTTATTTAGTAAAAGTTAAAATGAAATTGTAGGATAAATGTAAAATATGCCATCACATAAAACAAATATAACTTTTATTTATAATCATCATTATCTTTTATAAAAAATCCTACTAAAAGCTGCACTGTTTTCCTTCATTAATATTAAAAGGATGCACAGTTTTTAACCTAATACTAACAGCAACTGGAGAGGAGGTACTTAAAAGTTATAATGTTATATGATACGCCCATTATTATTAAATTACGAAGACATTCCGCACAAACTCTCTGTATGTTGTTAAGGAAACGCTCTTTATAAAAATGCAATATTAAAATACATGGCAACGTAATATGCGCCCAAGAATATTTTTGAACAAGTTGAGGATATGTTTAGAGAGTAGTTGCATAATTTGTTTTAGAACTGCAACTTACATATGCCCGCAGGAAAGTTTTCTTTTCCACTTGAGAAGCCATAAAAGCATAAACAGAAAGAGTAATTATAAAGTTTTACTTCTATTGCAGTTGTTTGATGCGATATTTATACACGAAGTGGATTTGGAAAACTTCAGACAAAGTAAGACAATATCGTCACATTCCTACAAAAGATCACTATAATTTCGGAAAAAAATCTAAAATAACTACACCTGCAGATTCCGAGTTATTTTAAAAAAGTGTGTGTATTTCTAGTGGCTCATCCTGTATTCTTTATACCAATCCATGCGTAATCAATTTCTTAAGAAAAAGGTCATACGACTTTCTTCGAAAAAGTTGAAAATAACAGACACAATGGAAAAAAATAAGGTAGATGGAATAAGATGGCTCGATGAAGATAATGCCACAAAATTATTATTATTATTATTAATATTTTAGCTGTCCACTCAGCAAAATCGTTAAAAGTGGGAATGGAGGTAAGTCAGAACAAAAGAACACAGTAGCTATGAGAGAGTGGAATAGAAGTGTAGCAATAGATAGTATTTTTTTTAAGCAAAAGGAGTATTGTTGCCTGAATGGGCAAAAATGCTTGTACTCAACGCAACATGAGCAATCAAGGTAAGTACCCTCTAAATTTAGTTAATATTAATTATTTCAAGTGAATTACCCTCAGTTACGGAGTCGTAGCTTAGATTTCATGACAATAATTTGTTTTTAATGCTCTTCTTTTGCTTGATGGGAGCTGTTTAACATAGACTCTTCAGAAACACTGCAGCCTCTGAGATTTTTGTGTTTAATTCTTTTATTTTCGTGCCCTATAGACTGAAGTATAGTTCTGATATAAAAATAAGCTGCCTGATCAATACTCGCTTCCTGGTAAGTGATGGTCATAAAATTAAATACGCCGATGCAATAATTAAATCCTTTGTAATATCTTTGTCTCTTAGCCTGTTTTGTCTGAGACCAAAATTGGTTAAAGCCAATATTTTTTAAAGCATTTCATTCATGTAAAACAGCTTACATCTGGTACCCTAGACTCTTTACCTTGTTCTTGCTGGTTTCTACTGATCTACATTCAGGGTTAATATTCTTGGCTTCTTTGGAAGGTTTTTGGATTCAACAGTAGTTAAATTCGTGTTTTTTCAAAGATTTGTTACGGGCGCGTTGGCCTTGAACTAGGTTCTTCTATCTTATCTGTAAAAGATCATTTATAATATTATCCCAGTGAAGATTTTCTTCGTGAGTTGTATGAAACTAATGCTCCCAGGAGCAAAATTACATCGCAATCACGAGTGGTTTTTTGAATGAAATTCATCTGCTCGTGATTACTTGTTTCCTCTGGCTTTTGCCTTCCGCTTCATTAGAATATCTGTAACTCTAAGTACAGACCCTTAGCAGGTTATTTTTCATACGGGCCAGATAAAACCTGTTTCTTTTTAAAGAGGTTGATACTTTTCCCCCTACGCGTTGCTCATCCTGGATTTGGACAGGCTTTGGCAGAGTTTTGGTATTTTTAAAAGCTAATATAAGTGCAAAATTTTAGCGTAATAAACAAAAATCTAAAGCAAAAACACTGCGTCGTGCAGAACAACTCTACAATCAGTAGGATTAATAACACCACGGGTAGCATTTTGGAGATCACCTTCAGTGTTGTATTTTGCTTTTTATCTCACTTTTTACAAACCTTACCTGCCTACATTTCCGTCCTGTCGGCCTTTTTTAAGATCTAATATCGACATATGTTCAGTTGAAACGCTCGAATCTCGTCCTCTACTAGCTTAATTGGTAAAGCGCCCGTCCGTCAAACGGGGGATGTAGGTACGAAACCTGCGTGAGGAGAAAAAAATTTCTTGGGAAAAATTACTCCTAATTATTACAGTTAAAAGCAGAAATACATTAATTTGTTATAAATTGTTTTGTTTTTTATCCACATTATTGATTTTTATTTAAGTAGTTCACAAATAGCAAGTTCCATCATATATCTAATTGACAAAAACAGTCCAAACTGTGGTACTGGTAATACTGCAAACTTCTTCTAGGCCTCTTACCGCAAACTGCACTAAACTAGACATACGTTTCAATAGCAAAGTTATCATCAGCAGAAGCAGTCCAGTTTAGTGCAGTTTGTGGTGAGGGGTCTAAAAGACATTTGCACATATCAATTTACTGCTCTCGAGAAAATACGTTTCTATTAGTGAGCGCACCAAATTTTATAGAACAAAGCTGAAAGCAACCCAACAAAATATGAGCATTTTATTAATATGGACGCAGTCAACACCAGAGAGGAAGCCACCACTTAACAAAACACCTGTGGAATATTTAACGCACACATTTCAATTCCTTTAATCCACTTTTTTTTTTATTGCAATATATATTCTATCATCAGAAGCTCTATACTTTATAATATCCTTCAGTTAATTTGATGTAATCTCGAAGTTTCTATATTTGTTCTCCCAATTCAAATACCAAAGGTTCCTTTTTTCCTCGAGGGTTTAAGTAAGTGAAAAGAACGGAATAACACAAATTGTATTCAACACAATATAATTAGATTTAACCGTAGATCCGCATCGAAATCGGACAAAGGAATCCTCTCGTTTCACGAATAATAATCATTACGCAGGAGCACCACGCAAACGGACTCTTGAAACTCCACAATGGAACCATACTAGTAATTAATTTTTCAATTATTTATTTAATCTCGGTCCCCTAACGTGCCGACGAATCTCAAGCAATAATGAGATTGAAGCATAAATTATTGCTAATTATTGGCTTACTTTGTGTTTTTCGACCGTAAAGGCGAATCAATAGGTCGTGAAACGCAATGCTACGCAATATAGAGGGACTTCAGGTATTAACTACGCATACATTTTAATGAGCGAAGTTTGACTGTTACAACCAAGAGACCGCTAGGTGCCCTGGATTGAATACTGAATTATTAATTCATTTCAGATATATTTAATACGTAATTATGCAATAGCGAAAGTTAATATAACCTTAATGTTTGCTAATTATTAAGTTGGCTTGTACGTACTCAATTAGCCCTCTCTTCTTTTATCGTTTGAAATTGTATCCATTCTAATTAGCATTAATAGATATTGATCTAACTGTTTTTATTACGTCAAAATAAAATAACCAAAGCAACAACATAAACATTAAATAACCATTTACATCAGTAATACGACACACGGTCTAATGTTCGGACCCTAAACGTTGAATAACCATCTATAATCTGCTAAATAGTTGAAAATCCGTTTAATATTCATTTATACCCAGTATAATAAATGTATAACATACCGTTTATCACATGCCAGCAATTAGTACATGAGAAACTGTGTCTCAGAGTTCCACACCGTGGATACCTTATGGTTTAGTATCCTAACACTAAGTATAATCCAACATTAAACGTTTGCTCAACTATTTGAAGCTTTATAGACGTCTCTTCAACGTTTACGACCCGGACATTCAGTTATCTATTATAAATAACTCCTCTTGCAGAAAGGAAACCATGTTAATCCGATATTCAACTTGTTTGAAAAAAAAAATCCGTGTTTCCAAACCTTTGAAGAACCTTACAGTAAACTTATACTTGAGGGCAAATTATTAAAAAGCTAAATCACATAGTTCTTATAAAAGTATCGCTATTGCTAGCTAGTGTCCTTTGGATATTATTTATGATCTTGCTATAAAAGCTTCTCCGCTATTATTCCGCTCCACTGAAAACAATTACCTAGAATTACTTCTGTAGCTTTTCTTCTTGGAGTAATCAAGAAATCATTCCCTTAGTTAAGTCAAAGAAGTTGTATTTTAAAGAAATGAAATGAAATGAATGGCATCCCTTTCATCTTCAAGAGTTTACCGGGACTAGTAAATAATTAAAAAAAAACTTTGCACGTTGTAACAATCCACTCGCAAACAAAAATAATATTTGGAGTAACCGGTGGCTTTTCTGTAATTATATTCGTTACAAGAATCGCAAATTTGGAATACCTGACTGCATAGTGTACAATGGAAACGAAAGGATAGATCCTACAACATTATAAAGAATTTTTTAAGTTTCTGGATTGCCTTCGACAAGGTTATGGAACATAAACAGTCACAGGGAACACTTTTAGTTCTTGTCATTAGCCAACATTGATTGTGAACAGAACTATCAATGGATACTTTGTGGAAATTTTGTGCAAAGGTAATTTTTTTTCTTTCTTCTTTGACCTTTTTGCATTCTAGATTGAACATGTCTTTTCTTTGGAGAGAGGAACTCCTTTAGTTGCAATGTTGGCAACATCTTTAGGTATCTGAAGATGTTGTCAACAATTGCAACGAAACGTAATAATAGTAGCAAGGAATAGTAAAATGAGTCCATAAAAATTAATTATTTAGTTAATTTGAATTAATCGAGTCTATAAACCCAAAAAGACAAACATATCCAATCTTGTGGAGAAGGTGACCCTAAAGCTAAATAGACAACAAGATTAAAAGAACGAACAAATTGGTTTTTAAAAATATATAAATACATAAACTATCAACTAGAGAAGAAGAAACGCAAAGACTGAGAATGGAGGAAGAAGTTTGCTTCTGAAAATATGGTTGAGGATATAAGTAGAGGAGCTAAGCCGGTTCTGGCGCAAAATCCCATAAGGTTTACACGGGGGGTCTGAAAGTACGTTTTATCCCCTCCACTCCTACCTTTCGTCTCGACTACATCATGTGATTGGTCGGCTTCGAAGCGCTCGCAATTTGAAACCGATCGAGAACTCCGGGTGACTCAGCGCCCCCCCGGTGGAGGATGCATGCTTATCGGAGGAGTTTGCGGTTGATGACGTATAGGTAGGCGACCCCGCGTGACGTAAGACGAGCAAATATGATCAGCGTAAGGTGTTAGCATGCTTACGCCAGCAATATCAAATACACACATGCATTAGCTGCTATAAATGTATAGAATAAAATTATTCTAGAAACTTAATAACTATAATGAAATTCTAACATTAAATAATAATAATTCAATATTCTTCTTGCTATATAGGTTAAAAATCAAGGTAGTATAAATTATTTTATTTATTCAATATTATATATCATATTCGATTAGGAATTTTGGGAACTTAATAAACTATAATAAAATTAAACAATATGATTAAATATTTTTCTTGTTATACAGATTAAAACTTAAATAACTTAAAATCACTTTACTAATTATTACTTTTCATTTAAAACTTGAACAAACATATTTGACTGTGTTAATAATTGACCCAGAAGAATGTAGCCGTCAGCACTATACATTGAAACATCCATGCGCTTCTATATATGTGGCAATTGCTGCGTATGCAATCTTACGGATTCGTTGCTTCTTGTTTATGGAAACCGCGAATTAATTTGAAATACAACGAAGTCCAGATATTTATTAAAATATGGTGACATTAAATAATATAATTCAAATTATTCTTGTTACACATAAAAATTTGAAATGACATAAATTATTTTACTAATTAATATTTTTCAATTAGGCCCTAAACGAGCATATTTGATTATGCTGAAAATAAACTTCGATATAATAAGAATACAAATTGATTCATTATAATTATTTGGTGTTATCCCTGATATCATAGATACTAAGTACTTTAATAAAACAATATGAAGCCGGCTATCTTTCAGTAAACAACCTTCTAGCTCGCTAACAACGCTAACGCTTCACTTAGTCATTGCATTTATAAGTAATCAAATACAGAAATGTGTTATTAATTTGTTCTCTTCAAATTAATATTGACTCTTATGAAAAAATAACACAAATAGACTGGATAAGCTGGATAATAAAACTAATTGTTTAGGTGAGTCTAGTACGCGGTACGTGCGCGAATAGGGAGAAGTTATTTATACAGGCGAGATACCTATCGTCCGCATTTATTGTCTATCTTTGATAGTGACAAGACGTCAGCAGTTCACATTTGCGTTGTTGTTGTTGTTGTGTGTTAACGTCGTGAATAGAAAGATGGCTTCATCACAAAACGTTCAATCTTTTTCAAGAATTGTTGAGGAGACTCGCTCTAGAGTTTTAACTGTTAATGATGATCCATCATCGATCGAGCCGGCTATTAAAGAGTGTGGAAAGAATATTCGCGCTATGAATGCAGCATTGAAGACTTCAATAACAGTAAGCGAGAAGCAACACATCACCAACTGTGTGGCTCTAATGCAAGGCTTTCGCACCATGATGAAGTCACTGCGAATGATTGCTGGCAGTGGTTATAAACCACCAATCCAAATCGGGCAAATTATACAAGTACCCGCGTAAAATGGGTAAATTTAGAGTCCGCCTTTGCCAGCAGGATTCATACAGGAGCGGTGATTAACTTACAGCATAAAGACCCAGCTAACTTCCTCAAAGATGCGGAAGATATCTTCACACGGCGCATGCGTAATTCCTTGAAGAAGGAAACAGCACTGAAAATAAATGCTGTTTTCTGTGGCGAATTTATTATCGTTAAGGGGGATACAGAGATCTTAGAGTTCAAGTATTTGAAATCTAAAAATGCCCCTGTATACCGAGACACTGATTTAGAGGACTGGTTCGAACAACACGTGAAAGCTCCAATCATACGGGAATTGGAGGAATTTCAGGTATGTTATAATATTTAAAGTAGTTTATGAATTTGTTCATGTAATTCTAATTTTAAATAATGGTTTTAGGAACGTGATAGCGGTTGGGCCTTGAATGCAATTGTAAACATTGTATTTAACGTTAATAAGTTTACACCGCAGCTGGGCTCCTCTTACGTAGAACTTCCTCGAGCCATCAGATTGAAACACGCCTGTGTTAATGTTAAAAACGACGATGAAGCGTGTTTTGCCTGGTCCATTGTGGCTGCTCTTCACCCTGCTCAAAAGGACCCCCAACGCACTTCAAAATATCCACATCCCTCGACAGTATTGAATCTCAAAAACATCACCATGCCGATGACAATAAAACAAATACCTCGATTTGAGAAACAGAACGGCATATCCATTAACGTTTACATCCTGGAGAAGTTAAATAAAAGAAAATATAACGTTGTACCCACTTATTTAACGAAAAACAAACAGGAGAAACATGTTAATTTGCTCCTGATACAGGATGAGGAGGGCGATGACGATGATAATAAATCACGCTTCCACTACGTGTGGATAAAAGATTTAAGCCGCCTTGTTTCCACACAGCTCAGCAAACGTGATCATAAGAAATACTTTTGCGATCGTTGCCTCCACTACTTCAGCACTCAATACAAGTTAGATGTTCATTTGGAGGACTGTATGGCTATGAATAATTGTAAAGTGCGTTTACCATCATCAGAGCAAGCCAACTTAAAATTCAAGAACTACAAGAACAAGGAGCCTGTTCCATTTATCGTGTATGCTGATCTGGAGTGTTTGCTAGTGCCAACCAAAAGGGAATTAACAAAAATACAAGACCATATCCCATACAGCGTGGGCTATTACGTAAAGTGTGCCTATGATGATTCTTTAAGCTTTTATAGATCTTACCGTGGCGAAGACTGTCAGAAATGGTTTGCGCAAGAAATGTGTCAGCTTGCCGAAGACGTAGAAACGGTGTTTCTTTGCCCACTAGCGATGGAACCTCTTACGCATGCGCAAGAGTTGGAGTTCAGTTCTGCTTCACACTGCCACATCTGTGAACGACCCTTTGCCACTGAGGATATTAAAGTCCGCGATCACTGCCATCTTACTGGTAGGTATCGTGGGCCTGCTCACGAGGGGTGTAATATTAATTATACAGATAGTCATACAATTCCTGTGGTATTTCATAATTTGTCGGGGTATGATTCTCATTTTATTATTCAAATTCTTGCTAAAGATTTCGAAGGTCGCATAAATTTGCTTCCTATAAACAAGGAGAGATATATTTCGTTCACAAAAAATATTGATGATAGTTTCGTTGAGTTTAGATTTATTGATTCTTATAGATTTATGGCAAGCGGGCTAGAAACCCTGGCATCACACTTAGACGTTTTTCCAAATTTGAAGTCACAATTTCAAAATTTAAACGATTCAAAATTTAATTTATTAACACGTAAGGGTGTGTTCCCTTACGACTACACAGATTCCTTTTCTAAACTTGACGAAATACAACTACCGGATAAAACTAAATTTTACAACTCGATGACAGATACCAATAATACGGACGCGGATTATACGCATGCGAACGAGGTGTGGAACTCATTTGGCTGTCAAAGTTTGGGGGAATATTCAGATTTATATTTGAAAACAGATATTTTGTTACTGGCGGACGTATTCGAACAATTTCGATTGAGCTGTTTGAAAACATACAGTTTGGACCCAGCTCATTACTATACTTTACCCGGGTATACTTGGGATTGTATGCTCAAGTTTACTCAAATAAATCTTGAACTTCTAAGAGATATTGAAATGTTTCTATTTATCGAAAAGGGTATACGAGGTGGTCTAAGCCAATGTTCGAAACGTTACGCAACAGCTAATAACAAATATTTGCCAAATTATCAATCAGATCAGCCATCAAAGTTTTTAATTTATAATGACATTAATAATCAATATGGATGGGCAATGTCACAGTGTCTTCCGTATGGAGGATTTGAATGGGTGGAAGGTGATTTAAACAACTTTAATTTCAACGTACCCGCCGATAATGATGAAGGTTACATTCTTGAAGTTGATTTAGAGTACCCACATACCATTCACGATTCCCATAGCGACCTTCCATTCTGTCCTGAACATCGCGTTCCAGAAACTCAGAAATCTAAAGAAACCAAATTACTGGCTACTTTACGCAATAAAGAGGGTTACGTAATACATTATCGGAATCTTCAGCAGGCTTTAGAGAACGGATTAGTTCTACAAAAGGTTCACCGCGTATTAAAATTTAAACAATCCCCGTGGCTCAAGTCTTACATCGATTTAAATACAAAATTGCGTCAGAAGGCTGTAAATGAGTTTGAGAAGAATTTGTTTAAACTTATGAATAACGCCGTATTCGGTAAAACGATGGAGAATATCCGTAAACATTCCATCGTAAAATTGTTAACAAAATGGGAAGGACGATACGGTGCTCAGGCGTTGGATAGCGAAGCCGAATTTTAAATCCTCAACAATATTTGATGAGAATTTAGTAGCAATTGAATTAAACAAAACCGAGATCTATTTGAACAAACCCATTTACGTTGGCATGTGCATCCTTGATATATCTAAATTAAAAATATACGACTTTCACTACTCCTATATGAGGAGTCGATTCGGAGATAAGGCACGAGTCTGTTACACTGACACCGACTCACTTATATACGAGGTGGAATGCGATGATTTGTATGAAGTAATTCGGTGCGACGCTTCTGAATATTTTGATACTTCCGATTACCCGGAAAATAATATTTTTAATATTCCTCGTCTAAACAAAAAAGTTCTTGGTATGATGAAAGATGAAAATTGTGGCAAAATAATGTCTGAGTTTGTCGGGCTCCGTTCAAAGATGTATGCATATAAAGTGGATGGAATGGACAAAGATAAGAAAGCCAAGGGCGTAAAGAGGCACATCGTGAAAAATAAAATTACATTCGACGACTACATACAATGTTTAAAAGAGGGTAAAGAAACATTTGTTGAACAGCGCTTATTCAAATCAGAAAAACATTTGGTATCAACCATCAAGCAAACGAAAACTGCTCTAAGTCCTCACGATGATAAGAGGTATGTCATCCCTACTACATATGATACCTTGCCGTGGGGGCATTTGCGCTTAATGGAATCGTCATAGCTGCTAAGTGAGCCTTCAAGAGCCAAACAAGTGGGATATAGAGAATGATGGAGGACCTTAAGTACAAAGATAACAACATACTGCTTATAAATGGAAAGCAAATACCTACTAATTAAATTGTGTTATACAAAATACAAGGAGACGAAATCGTCTAGGGACTATTTCGAACAGGCACCAAAAATTCTCGGTAAAATAAAAAGGAAGTAAAGCACTGAAAAATAAGCCGTTAATGAAATTAAAACGTATATAAAATAGTTTTATATTTAAATCAATTTATTTGCAAAAAAAATAGTGTATTACTATCATAAATATTAATCTCATTAATAAAATGTGTTTCGCTAAAATTATTTATGTTTTATTCATCAAACCTCTTTATAAGCATAAAACTTTACCGTATTTTGGTTGACCCTATAGAGGATATATAGTTCAGGGGAACTATACCATTAGGTCTATTAAGTCTAAAAAAGTCTATTTTAGTGTTTAAAACTATTATTAGTATTATTGGGTAATGGGCGTATCACCAACTTATTTATACCCAAAAACGCCCTTCATAATTCAATGACATTATTCATAGGTCGGTAAATAGCTTAAACAGTAGGAAATTCCCTCAATGTTAGTAGATTTCTACCAAAATATTTGGCGTCGAACGTCGCTATGGATCAAGCGCCCCAGAGTTTGGCCAGCTAACATATTTGGGTAAGTCCGAAAAACGGACTCATCTTCGCAACCTACAAACAGGATTACCCATACATCGATATTTTCAAAAATAATTCACGTTTTTTACAAATAACTAAAATAAATATGGAGGTGTCTGTTTTGACTCTATTTTAGAGAATATCAAGGTGTTTTAAATTATATATATAATCTTCAAATCAATTGTTAATAACACCCTTTTTGTTGTTTTCTTTTTCTATCTCTCTAGGAGTCCTTATACACCAAAAGCCACCTCTATTACAAATGGAAGAGTGCACCTCATACATATAACGATGCATATAACTCTATGCAGTTGAGATGGATCGTATAGTA
The DNA here is from genome assembly GCA_004143645.1 of Protaetia brevitarsis. Classification (NCBI taxonomy): domain Eukaryota; kingdom Metazoa; phylum Arthropoda; class Insecta; order Coleoptera; family Scarabaeidae; genus Protaetia; species Protaetia brevitarsis. The sequence continues at coordinate 1,290,682 of RXPK01000164.1, read as the reverse complement.
TTTACGCACGGAATTCTATTTATTCCTGATACAAGTACTAAACAATAACCACTAAAACGTACTTTATCTGACAAATATTCGTCTAAGACCTTAATAATAATGTTCATAAAACACAAGTAAGTAATAATTTCAAACGTACCTAGTCTCATATACCTCCCCAATCTGTATACTAAATATATTAATAACTAACTAACATCATCTTCAGAAATCAAGGATAACACCGGGAAAAGGTAAGACGATTATTTTTATAGACATTTATTCATAATATATGCATAGATACCCCAAATATGCATATCTTCAGTAGATATATATTTGTAAATTCAATTTTTTCTTCTTCATATATGTATTTACATATGATTAGTAAAGTTTTAATTGTTGTTACGATATCAGATTATAGTATAATTTACTTAAACTGTTATACGTTAACAATGTTCAATTGAAAAAATGTTTTCCATTAGAATTACGGTTATTATCTCCTAGAGGATGTCAACAGGTTTTAACTCGATTCAATGCGACTTCTAAGTACATACATCGTTTTACATCATTCCACCTATATTTTTTTTTTTTATTCAGTGGCAGTGATAGTAACACATATAAATACATATATAAGACGAAGAAGAAAACACTGTGGTTGTATATCATATTACATAGTGACGCTTTCAATGATAATTTGTAAATTATGCATTTTTAAATTATCAAAACGCATTAGTCAACGAAACTAAATTAAATAAAATGTTAGCAAATATTTTTACCAGGTTTTTATCATACAAACACATATAAACTTTAATAAAAAGTTCGTTGCAATATACTCTTCCTCTCTTTCAGTAGACATTATGTTGTGATTGTTGTGTCAGCAATTTCACAGATAACATATACAGGTGCATACGTCCGAGGTGAGTGTATACAGTTCCCATCAAATTGAATGTAATACGATAGCTACATTAACGTTTAAATTTATGAATTCATGCTCATTTTTCAAATGTTCCATCAAAACTCCACTAAACGGGATGTATCATCTAAGTCTAAGCTATTATTAAGGAACTATTTTATTTATATGAGTCTGTAGATATCATGTATAAATAATGCTTGATAAAATGTAAACGTAATATCTTGAAATAAATGTTCATCACAACGTCTAAGTTAGATATATTAAATATAAGAATCGGTCCTCAAAATTGATAGATTGTATCACGTGCAAGTATATGCTTAGATCTCTGGAACAGCCCTGTTCCATCTAGGAACAGCTGAACAACTCCAAATGCTCCTGAACAGCTTAAACAGGTTTAGAAGTTTCTGAGCTGTTTAAGCTGTTCAGGAGCTATTTGAGTTGTTCCAGCTGTTCCTAGATGAACAGGGCTGTTCCGGAAATCTAAGCATATACTTCCACGTGATACAATCTATCAATTTTGAGGACCGATTCTTATATTTAATATATCTAACTTAGACGTTGTGTGAACATTTATTTCAAGATATTACGTTTACATTTTATCAAGCATTATTTATACATGATATCTACAGACTCATATAAATAAATAGTCCTTAATAATAGCTTAGACTTAGATGATACATCCCGTTAGTGGAGTTTTGATGGAACATTGAAAAATGAGCATGAATTCATAAATTTAAACGTTAATGTAGCTATCGTATTACATTCAATTTGATGGGAACTGTATACACTCACCTCGGACGTATGCACCTGTATGTTATCTGTGAAATTGCTGACACAACAATCACAACATAATGTCTACTGAAAGAGAGGAAGAGTATATTGCAACGAACTTTTATTAAAGTTTATATGTGTTTGTATGATAAAAACCTGTAAAAATATTGTTAACATTTTATTTAATTTAGTTTCGTTGACTAATGCGTTTTCATAATTTAAAAATGCATAATTTACAAATTATCATTGAAAGTGTCACTATGTAATATGATATACAACTACAGTGCTTTCTTCTTCGTCTTATATATGTATTTATATGTGTTACTATCACTGCCGCTGAATAATAAAATGTAGGTGGAATGATGTAAAACGATGTATGTACTTAGAAGTCGCATTGAATCGAGTTAAAACCTGTTGACATCCTCTAGGAGATAATAACTGTAATTCTAATGGAAAACATTTTTTCAATTGAACATTGTTAACGTATAACAGTTTAAGTAAATTATACTATAATCTGATATCGTAACAATAATTAAAACTTTACTAACCATATGTAAATATATCAAGAAGAAAAAATTGAATTTAGAGCATATATCTACTGAAGATATGGGTATTTGGTGTATCTATGCATATATTATGAATAAATGTCTATAAAAATAATCGTCTTACCTTTTCCCGGTGTTATCTTTGATTTCTGAAGATGATGTTAGTTAGTTATTAATATATTTAGTATACAGATTGGGGAGGTATATGACTCTAGGTACGTTTGAAATTATTACTTACTCGTGTTTTATGAACATTATTATCAAGGTCTTAGACGAATATTTGTCAGATAAAGTACGTTAGCGGTTATTGTTTAGTACTTGTATCAGGAATAAATAGAATTCCCGTGCGTAAATACTATACGATCCATCTCAACTGCGCAGAGTTATATGCATCGTAATATGTATGAGGCGCACTGTTCCATTTGTAATAGAGGTGGCTTTTGGTGTATAAGGACTCCTAGAGAAAGATAGAAAAAGAAAACAACAAAAAGGGTGTTATTAACAATTGATTTGAAAATTATATATATAATTTGAAACACCTTGATATTCTCTAAAATAGAGTCAAAACAGACACCTTCATATTTATTTTAGTTATTTGTAAAAACGTGAATTATTTTTAAAAATATCGATGTATGGGTAATCCTATTTGTAGGTTGCGAAGATGAGTCCGTTTTTCGGACTTACCCAAATATGTTAGCTGCCCAAACTCTGGGGCGCTCGATCCATAGCGACGTTCGACGCCAAATATTTTGGTAGAAATCTGCTAACATTGAGGGAATTTCCTACTGTTTAAGCTATTTACCGACCTATGAATAATGTCATTGAATTATGAGGGGCGTTTTGGGTATAATAAGTTGGTGATACGCCCGTTACCCAATAGTAATAATAATAGTTTTAAACACTAAAATGGACTTTAATGTATGTAACTGTAATGTATAATCTACTTTACATTTTGACATTCAGATTTTTCTAGATAGATATTCTAATGGCATAGTTCCCCTGAACTACATATCCTCTATAGGGTCAACCAAAATACGGTAAAGTTTTATGCTTGTAAAGAGGATTGATGAGTAAAACACAAATAATTTTAGTGAAACACATTTTATTAATGAGATTAATATTTATGACAGTAATACACTATCTTTTTGCAAATAAATTGATTTAAATATAAAACTATTTTATATACGTTTCGATTTCATTAACGGCTTATTTTTTCAGTACTTTACTTCCTTTTTATTTTACCCAGAATTTTTGGTGCCTGTTCGAAATAGTCCCTAGACGATTTCGTCTCCTTGTATTTTGTATAACACAATTTCATTAGTAGGTATTTGCTTTCCATTTATAAGCAGTATGTTGTTATCTTTGTACTTAAGGTCCTTCATCATTCTCTATATCCACTTGTTTGGCTCTTGAAGGCTCGCTTAGCAGCTATGACGATTTTTTTGTGCGCCAATGCCCCCACGGTAATGGTATCATATGTAGTAGGAATGACATACCTCTTATCATCGTGAGGACTTAGAGCAGTTTTCGTTTGCTTGATGGTTGATACCAAATGTTTTTCTGATTTGAATAATCGCTGTTCAACAAATGTTTCTTTACCCTCTTTTAAACATTGTATGTAGTCGTCGAATGTAATTTTATTTTTCACGATGTGCCTCTTTACGCCCTTGCTTTCTATCTTTGTCCATTCCATCCACTTTATACGCATACATCTTTGAACGGAGCCGACAAACTCAGACATTATTTGCCACAATTTTCATCTTTCATCATACCAAGAACTTTTTGTTTAGACGGGATATTAAAAATATTATTTTCCGGGTAATCGGAAGTATCAAATATTCAGAAGCGTCGCACCGAATTACTTCATACAAATCATCGCATTCCACCTCGTATATAAGTGAGTCGGTGTCAGTGTAACAGACTCGTGCCTTATCTCCGAATCGACTCCTCATATAGGAGTAATGAAAGTCGTATATTTTTAATTTAGATATATCAAGGATGCACATGCCAACGTAAATGGGTTTGTTCAAATAGATCTCGGTTTTGTTTAATTCAATTGCTACTAAATTCTCATCAAATATTGTTGAGGATTTAAAATTCGGCTTCGCTATCAACGCCTGAGCACCGTATCGCCCTTCCCATTTTGTTAACAATTTTACGATGGAATGTTTACGGATATTCTCCATCGTTTTTCCAAATACGGCGTTATTCATAAGTTTAAACAAATTCTTCTCAAACTCATTTACAGCCTTCTGACGCAATTTTGTATTTAAATCGATGTAAGATTTGAGCCACGGGGATTGTTTAAATTTTAATACGCGGTGAGCCTTTTTTAGAACTAATCCGTTCTCTAAAGCCTGCTGAAGATTCCGATAATGTATTACGTACCCTCTTATTGTGTAAAGTAGCTAGTAATTTGAATTCTTTAGATTTCTGAGATTCTGGAACGCGATGTTCAGGACAGAATGGAAGGTCGCTATGGGAATCGTGAATGGTATGTGGATACTCTAAATCAACTTCAAGAATGTAACCTTCATCATTATCGGCGGGTACGTTGAAATTAAAGTTGTTTAAATCACCTTCCACCCATTCAAATCCTCCATACGGGAGACACTGTGACATTGCCCATCCATATTGATTATTAATGTCATTATAAATTAAAAACTTTGATGGCTGATCTGATTGATAATTTGGCAAATATTTGTTATTAGCTGTTGCGTAACGTTTCGAACATTGGCTTAGACCACCTCGTATACCCTTTTCGATAAATAGAAACATTTCAATATCTGTTAGAAGTTCAAGATTTATTTGAGTAAACTTGAGCATACAATCCCAAGTATACCCGGGTAAATATAGTAATGAGCTGGGTCCAAACTGTATGTTTTCAAACAGCTCAATCGAAATTGTTCGAATACGTCCGCCAGTAACAAAATATCTGTTTCAAATATAAATCTGAATATTCCCCCAAACTTTGACAGCCAAATGAGTTCCACACCTCGTTGGCATGCATAATCCGCGTCCGTAATATCGGTATCCGTCATCGAGTTGTAAAATTTAGTTTTATCCGGTAGATGTATTTCGTCAAGTTTAGAAAAGGAATCTGTGTAGTCGTAAGGAACACACCCTTACGTGTTAATAAATTAAATTTGAATCGTTTAAATTTGGAAATTGTGATTTCAAATTTGGAAAAACGTCTAAGTGTGATGCCAGGGTTTCTAGCCCGCTTGCCATAAATCTATAAGAATCAATAAATCTAAACTCAATGAAACTATCATCAATATTTTTTGTGAATGAAATATATCTCTCCTTGTTTATAGGAAGCAAATCTATGCGACCTTCGAAATCTTTAGCAATATTTTGAATAATAAAATGAGAATCATACCCCGACAAATTATGAAATACCACAGGAATTGTATGACTATCTGTATAATTAATATTACACCCCTCGTGAGCAGGCCCGCGATACTTACCAGTAAGATGGCAGTGATCGCGGACTTTAATATCCTCAGTGGCAAAGGGTCGTTCACAGATGTGGCAGTGTGAAGTAGAACTGAACTCCAACTCTTGCGCATGCGTAAGAGGTTCCACGCTAGTGGGCAAAGAAACACCGTTTCTACGTCTTCGGCAGCTGACACATTTCTTGCGCAAACCATTTCTGACAGTCCTCGCCACGGTAAGATCTATAAAAGCTTAAAGAATCATCATAGGCACACTTTACGTAATAGCCCACGCTGTATGGGATGTGGTCTTGTATTTTTGTTAATTCCCTTTTGGTTGGCACTAGCAAACACTCCAGATCAGCATATACGATAAATGGAACAGGCTCCTTGTTCTTGTAGTTCTTAAATTTTAAGTTGGCTTGCTCTGATGATGGTAAACGCACTTTACAATTATTCATAGCCATACAGTCCTCCAAATGAACATCTAACTTGTATTGAGTATGAAAATAGTGGAGCAACGGTCACAAAAGTATTTCTTCCCATTACGATTGCCAGTTGACCTGACACAAGGCGACTTAAATCTTTTATCCACACGTAGTGGAAGCGTGATTTATTATCATCGTCATCGCCCTCCTCATCCTGTATCAGGAGCAAATTAACATGTTTCTCCTGTTGTTTTTCGTTAAATAAGTGGTACAACGCTATATTTTCTTTTATTTAACTTCTCCAGGATGTAAATGTTAATGGATATGCCGTTCTGTTTCTCAATCGAGGTATTTGTTTTATTGTCATCGGCATGGTGATGTTTTTGAGATTCAATACTGTCGAGGATGTGGATATTTTGAAGTGCGTTGTGGTCCTTTGAGCAGGGTGAAGAGCAGCCACAATGGACCAGGCAAAACATGCCTCATCGTCGTTTTAACATTAACACAGGCGTGTTTCAATCTGATGGCTCGAGGAAGTTCTACGTAAGAGAGCCTAGCTGCGGTGTAAACTTATTAACGTTAAATACAATGTTTACAATTGCATTCAAGGCCCAACCGCTATCACGTTCCTAAAACCATTATTTAAAATTAGAATTACATGAAGAAATTCATAAACTATTTTAAATATTATAACATACCTGAAATTCCTCCAATTCCCGTATGATTGGAGCTTTCACGTGTTGTTCGAACCAGTCCTCTAAATCAGTGTCTCGGTATACGGGGGCATTTTTAGATTTCAAATACTTGAACTCTAAGATCTCTGTATCCCCCTTAACGATAATAAATTCGCCACAGAAAACAGCATTTATTTTCAGTGCTGTTTCCTTCTTCAAGGAATTACGCATGCGCCGTGTGAAGATATCTTCCGCATCTTTGAGGAAGTTAGCTGGGTCTTATGCTGTAAGTTAATCACCGCTCCTGTATGAATCCTGCTGCAAAGGCGGACTCTAAATTTACCCATTTTACGCGGTACTAGTATAATTTGCCCGATTTGGATTGTGGGTTTGTAACCACTGCCAGCAATCATTCGCAGTGACTTCATCATAGTGCGAAAGCCTTGCATTAGAGCCACACAGTTGGTGATGTGTTGCTTCTCGCTTACTGTTATTGAAGTCTTCAATGCTGCATTCATAGCGCGAATATTCTTTCCACACTCTTTAATAGCCGGTTCGATTGTTGAAGGATCATCATTAACGCTTAAAACTCTAGCGCGAGTCTCCTCAACAATTCTTGAAAAAGATTGAACGTTTTGCAATGAAACCATCTTCCTACTCACAATATGAACACACAACAACAACACAAATGTGAACTGCTGACTCTTGTCACTATCAAGGATAGACAATAAATGCGGACGATAAGTATCTCGCCTGTATAAATAACTTCTCCCATTCGCGCACGTACCGCGTACTAGACTCACCTAAGCAATTAGTTTATTATTATTTATAGTCTATTTGTGTATTTTTTCATAAGAGTCAATATTAATTTGAAGAGAACAAATTAATAACGCATTTCTGTATTTGATTATTTATAAAACGAACACATGGCTTTCATCGTAAACTGCAATGACCAAGTGAAGCGTTAGCGTTGTTAGGGAGCTAGAAGGTTGTTTACTGAAAGATAGCCGGCTTCATATTGTTTATTAAAGTACTTAGTATCTATGATATCAGGGATAACACCAAATAATTATAATGAATCAATTTATATTCTTATTATATCGAAGTTTATTTTCGGCATAATCAAATATGCTCGTTTAGAGCCTAATTGAAAATATTAATTAGTAAATAATTTATGTCATTTCAAATTTTTATGTGTAACAAGAACAATGGAATTATATTATTTAATGTAACCATATTTTAATAAATATCTGGACCTCATTGTATTTCAAATTAATTCGCGGTTTTCATAAACAAGAAGCAACGAATCCGTAAGATTGCATACGCAGCAATTGTTGCATATATGTAGTGCATGGATGTTTCAATGTATAGTGCTGACGACTACATTCCTCTAGGTCAATTATTAACACAGTTAAATATGTTTGTTCAAGTTTTAAATGAAAACTAATAATTAGTAAAGTGATTTTAAGTTATTAAATTTTAATCTGTATAACAAGAAAAATATTAATTATATTGTTAATTTTATTATAGTTTATTAAGCTCCTAAAATTCCTAATTGAATATGATATATAATATTAAATAAATAAAATAATTTATACTACCTTGATTTTAACTATATCTATAACAAGAAGAATATTAATTATTATTATTTAATGTTAGAATTTCATTATAGTTATTAAGTTTCTAGATTAATTTATTCTATACATTTATAGCAGCTAATGCATGTGTGTATTTGATATTGCTGGCGTAAGCATTCTAACACCTTATACATATCATAGTTGCTCATCTTACGTCACGCGGGGGCCCCTCTACCCGTGCGTCACCATCCGCGAAAGTCCTCCGAGAAGCATGCATTCCCCACCGGGGGGCGCTGAGTCACCCGAAGTTCCTGATCGGTTTCAAATTGCGAGCGCTTCGAAGCCGGCCAATCACATGATGTAGTCGAGACGAAAGGTAGGAGTGGAGGGGATAAAATGTGAATTGAGACCCCCTATGTAAACCTTATGGGATTTTGCGCCAGAACTCTCATAGCTCCTCTACTTCATTCTAATACTCTAATATCAAATATTATACTAGTATATATTTAATATTTATATTGAATTTGCTAATACATACATATAATAAAATTGTACTACTTCCTTCGCCATCTGTATTACATTAGCAAAATTAAAATGATTTCTACTGTGGCAGATTTCTGTAAATTTTGTCTTCCCATGCATGATTCTCCGAAAGCAACAAATTTTACCACTTTCTGTTAGAACCAGGTTAAAACGAACAAATTCTAATCATTCTAATACTTTAATACCAAATATTATACTAGTATATATTTATATTGAATTTGTTAATACATACATATAAAAATCGTACGACTTACTTCGCTATCTGTATTACATTAGCAAAATTAAAATGGTTTCTGCTGTGGCAGATTTCTGTAAATCATGCACAGGAAGACAGAATTTACAGAAATCTGCCAAAGCAGAAATCATTTTAATTTTTAATTTTACTAACGTAATACAGATGCAAGGCAAGTAGTACGTTGGGCTTATAGTCACTATCATAGATAACTAGTTATGTTATGGATAGACCAATTTATTTTCCAAGTTACGTATTTATAATTTATAAAAATCAAGCTGATGAATGAGCTATTCTTCGTTAATTTATCTCTGCAACAATTTTCGAAGCAAATAATACCATTTTACTTATATATACGGCTTCAAATTAAATGTTTATAGTCATTTTCTGCATTAATTATTCATTCATATTCTATTTTTAAACAACATATTAACTTGAACAGAGTAATTCATGCTATTTTTGACGCGAAAGACCATAAAGAGACTTTCTGACAGCACAGCTGAAACGTATTCGCTCCCAACTCGTTTTTTGTAAAAAAATAAATAAATTTCATGAATTTCAACACTCTATCCATCTTCCTTCCCCAATACTTTAAAAAAACCAATTTAATAATTAAAAAGTATTAAACCCCCTCTCCCTTCGCAATGCTAATAAATATTTTTTTCATTGAAAGCATTTTCTATCGTTGTCTCTTTTAGCGTTAAAAGTAAGTTATTAGTTTAATCGTTAATTTCACATAATATCAAAACGTTACTTTTTGTTTCAGTCGTCTTTGAAAGCTTCTTTAGCTTAACATTATCAGCGACATCTAG